>JAMYHX010000130.1:0-89583 GCA_025529335.1 Rhizopus sp. PT2906
TGGAAGGACCAATTATGACTTTTTTACATTTTGGAAGGACCAATTATGACTTTTTTACATTTTGGAAGGACCAATTACGACTTTTTTATTTTTTGGAAGGACCTTTTGGAAGGACCAATTATGACTTTTTCACATTTTGGAAGGACCGATTGAACAGTATCCTGGAATGAAAGACACTAGCTACAACTCACCAGACACCATGCCAGACGCAGTCCGCACCATGAATGCTATTCAATCGAAGCATGATCGATCTTTGAAACGTTTACAATATCGTGCTTCAGGTAGTGTCAGACCTCTTGACGTTTTAGCTTTGGATATTAGTTGAGATTTCATCAAGCCCAACAATTGGTTGACCTCAATAGACTTATCGGATGTATTTATCCACATTCCGGTATATCCGCACTCACGATGATTCCTTCATTTCCGTTGGGACCATACAACCTATCAGTTCAAGACAACACCTTTTGGAGTTTCCTTAGTGCCTTGATTTTTCACCAAGATAACCAAACCTGTTCTCAAATGGCCTCGGCACCAGAGCATTCGACTCAGTTCTTACCTCGACGAGTAGGTTCTGATCGCGGATTCGTTTCAACAAGCACATCAACAAGCACAGCTAGTTGCACAGAATCTTCAGTCACTTGGATGGATAATCAATATGAAGAAATCGACTCTGATTCCAACGCAACAACTCGATCACCTCGGCTTTTCATTGAATACCACCACCATGACAGCTCAGTTACCAGGACAGAATCTTCGTAACCTTCGAAAGAACATTCAGCAAATTCTCAAAGAACCGACTCAATCAGCACGGACGATTCACAGCTTGACCATGATAATTCAGTCTGCAACCTTCGCTTTACTACCAGTTCGATTGTACACTGAAGTATTGATCAGAACAATTGAAAGTTATAAGGGAAATATAAGTCAATGAGTCTCTATATAACCTCTTTATTAAGATCAAGACGAGAGAGAGAGAGAGCCCAATATTACAAACAGCGTCATTTTATATGAAAACAGAATTACTAAGGAACCGATTTAATTATGGCCAATGATAGTTGGGCATGTCGCGTTATATATGTTAATAACGTGTATTGTTATCAGTATCTTTGTATTATTCATTCTTAGAGTATAGATTTAGAGTAATCTCATACGACAAGATTAAGTATTTATAGGGTAAATACGACAGTAAAGCACAAAGTTCATTCAGACAATAGATTGCTTTTAATTACTGTCCTTGTACAAAGCAGGGTACTGTTTATAAGTGGATCCGTATTTTCTTATACCTGCTGATGACATCAAGAATGGTTGTGTAGGATCATCGCTATAGCAGATTTGAAGTTCGCGGTGTTCAATATACTTTAATAGTTCAATAGCGCGATCCTTGTCATATGGTTCACAGTAAAGCATACAAATAGCTTGTTCTTTTGTTATCGTAATCATAAAAGGAAGAAAAAGAGCAAAGAAACGATTGGAATACGTGACAACTTTACAAGGTAGGTAATAATGTTAATATTGTTGTCTTGTATAAATGCAAGCGACCCTTGTTTTCTTTCCCTTTACAAAAAGTACTCAAGGAAAAACCTAGAAATACTATATCCATTCGCTGTCAAAGAAGAGTATGTCTGACTGCACATTTTCAATAATATCGCACAGCATGTCTCCCTTTAAAGAAGCATTAAGCTTATTTCAATTGAAAGCCAAGTAAAATACATCTTTGTTTTTATTTGGTGCTTGTACTTGCTTCTCTATCAGTTGGATCAACTGTATTTGTCCAGTGTCCTATAGACCAGTCTGTGACATTTCCCGTAAACTTTTCTTTTGTAATCTCCTCTCCTGATAACTTCATGGATCCCATAAGAGAACCTATTTATACATTTCTCTTTTAGCAAATGGCGTGCACATCATATATAATATATACTAACCTCCAATCCAGCCTCTTACGTTATTCATAAATATACGCCCAGCGCCCTTTTCCTCTGGATTATCTAGAAACTGAATCGATTTGTGTAATTTAAGCAAGCTATTGTACTTCTTCTTTTCATATTCAGTTGGATCCCTCATGATTCGTAATAATTCTTGCTTTATTCTGGATTGAAATCCGGGTATAAGTGATATACCGCCGATCAAGAGGATAGACGATATCAGAGGCTTTCGAAGATCCGGTTGAAGCTTTGATAATGACTCTAATATGCATAAGGGTATACTCAACTCATCTTCATCTCCCTCAAATAGCACCTCTGCTGTTCGTTCGCGAACCCATCCAGGTATCAGGATCGTGCCTCGTTGACCGTCCTTGAGTGTAATGGGGTAGTATAGATCAGTAGCACTGCTAAAATTTTTGTAGGCATCTATTTTGCTTGCTGCATCACTGTATTGCTGTTGCCCGATCATAAGGGGTGAACAAAAGATGGCTCTGGTCTTTATATCCTCTAATAATTCTGGTGTCAATAGCTGACTGGGTATGCTGCTCTGTGGTGCAAGCGAAAAGTGAAGATTGGAAGGTGGGATGAATCGACCATGTTCATATAATAACTCCTTTAGCCTTTTCGTGATTGATTTTCCGGCAAGTGGTGTCGTAGTAATATAGGGAATTATAGGTCTAGCTACATAAATCTAAATGATATCGAGGTTATTTCGAGCCACACAAGCAAGATATACACTATTGATATTCTTACGGGAAGAACGCTTGTTTCCAAGTTTCCACAGTCAACGATTAAACCAGTTGTTAAACCAGTTGTAAATAGTGCCATCAAATGGACTGGTACAAAGGATATAGAAGGAACTAAAAAGTGATCAAACAATAACTTTGCAATGACCTGTTTGATAGCAATGGGTGCCAATGGGGATTCACATATAATAACTTTACGTGTCTTTGGATCTGTTAACAGTAACCTAATCAGACTTGTTATAACCTCCCTTTTAACCAAAAGCGCATGCATTATTTACCGAAAATAAATGTCATGCAGTAACTTTTTAAAGTTTTCTTCAATTTCATCCAAATTGCCTTTTGCCATAACATCTAGACTATATAATTCCTCCAACTGTTACAGGTATGAATTAGCTTGAGCAAGAGACATATTTATCCTTTTCTTTTTACTTGTTTATTCACTCGAATAACTTCTCCTTCTTCATTTCGTAAATATTCTAAACAAGACCAAGTTGGGACTATATGACGAGGAGAGGATTCGCCAGAGAATCCACATTTTATGTATAATGAACCAATATCAAGTACTACTCTATCTTCTGTTCCATAAATAGAATGACGACGTGTGAAGCTCTGAAAGGAGGAAGAGTAGTTTGATAAATAGGTCGAGGATAAAGGCTCTGATGAAACAGACGTGGTTGTCATTAAGTTAAAAAAAAAAGTAAAAAAAAAAAAAAAAAAAAAAAAAAAAGGAGAGGCAGTTTTGTGGCACAGAGATATATCTTTATATGTACTATTTTTTATTTATAAATTATGTGTGAAATTAAGATTTACAATTCATCATGATCTCTTAAGGGTTCTTCGTAGTCACTGCTACTATCAGCAGAACCATCAGCATACAACTTGGTAGTGATGGGGTTAACAACGGATTCTAATTCTTCACGCTTTTCGTCATAGTCTTCACGAAGAGCAGTAGGGTTTTCATCAATCCAAGCGAGCTTGTCCTTGATAGCATCTTCAATAGCTTCCTTGTCTTCGGCGGAGATCTTCTTGGCGAGGACACCGTCGTCAGACAATTGACTCTTGATAGTATAGATGTAGTTTTCCAACTTGTTCTTGGCTTCGGTACGTTCACGGATAGCCTTGTCTTCTTCAGCGAATTCTTCAGCTTCCTTGACCATACGATCAATATCTTCTTGAGAGAGACGACCCTTGTCATTGGTAATGGTGATAGATTCGGATTTACCAGAAGCTTTATCAGCAGCGCTGACCTTCAAGATACCGTTGGCATCAATTTCGAAGGTGACTTCAATCTGAGGAACACCACGAGGGGCAGGGGCAATACCAGACAACTCAAACTTACCGAGAAGGTTGTTATCCTTGGTCAAGGCACGTTCACCTTCAAAGACTTGGATCAAGACAGTAGGTTGGTTATCGGCAGCAGTAGAGAAGATTTGAGACTTCTTGGTAGGAATAACAGTGTTACGAGGAATCAACTTGGTCATGACACCACCAGTGGTTTCAATACCGAGGGTCAAAGGGTTGACATCCAACAAGACAATCTTGTCAGAGGCTTCTTCACCAGAGAGAATACCACCTTGAACGGCAGCACCATAGGCAACAGCTTCATCAGGGTTAATACCCTTGGAAGGCTTCTTACCATTGAAGAAGTCTTGAAGGAGCTTTTGAACCTTGGGAATACGAGTAGAACCACCTACGAGGACAATATCATCAACTTGATCCTTGGTCAAACCAGCATCCTTGAGAACTTGTTCGACGGGCTTCAAAGTCTTGCGGAATAAGTCATTGTTGAGTTCTTCAAACTTGGCACGAGTCAAGGTTTCAGAAAAGTCCTTGCCGTTGAACAAGGATTCGATTTCAACACGAACAGACATTTGAGAAGAGAGAGCACGCTTGGCATTTTCAGCTTCACGCTTCAATTTACTCATGGCCTTGAGATCCTTGGTGATATCATCTCCAGGGTACTTCTTCTTCCAGAGCTTAACAAAGTGATCAATGATACGAGCATCGAAATCTTCACCACCCAAGTGAGTGTCACCAGCAGTAGCCAAGACTTCAAAGATACCATCTTCAATAGACAAGAGAGAGACATCAAAGGTACCACCACCCAAGTCATAAACAAGAACGTTCTTTTCACCATCATTCTTATCCAAACCGTAGGCAATAGCAGCGGCAGTAGGCTCATTAACAATACGAAGGATCTTCAAACCAGCAATAGTACCGGCATCCTTGGTGGCTTGACGTTGGGCGTCATTGAAGTAGGCAGGAACGGTAACGACAGCATGGGTAACAGGCTTGCCGAGGTAAGCTTCAGCAGTTTCCTTCATCTTTGTTAAAACCATACCAGAGATTTCTTCAGGAGTGAAAATTCTGTCTTCACCTTTGACAGCAACCTTGATCTGAGGGGCACCATTCTTGTTGACAACTTCGAAGGGGAAGTGCTTCATATCTTGTTGAACTTCCTTGTCATCGAAACGACGACCAATGAGACGCTTGGCATCAAAGATAGTACGCTTAGGGTTAGCAGAGTATTGGTTCTTGGCAGCATCACCGATCAAACGTTCATCGTCTGTAAAGGCAACATAGGAGGGAGTAATACGGTGACCTTGATCGTTTGCGATAATTTCTACACGTCCATTCTTTTGAACGGCAACACAAGAATAAGTTGTACCCAAATCAATACCAATGACTAAAAGAGATGTCAATACATGAGTCCCAAACACAGCACGCGTGTGTGTGTGTGTATATATATATATCTTACCTGTTCCATAAGATTCTTGTTCGTCAGCTTTAACAGTATATGAACTAATGAATAATGTGAAAATGAGGGCAAAAAGGGCCAACAGAGAGGCCTTTCTATGCATGATGAACTATTAAAAATAAATAAAAAAAGAAAAGACGATTGAAAAGAAAAACGAAGAAGGAGGGCAGCTTTTATATTAAATGTCTATGAAATTATGTATCAAAATTTAATTGGCTGAAATACATGAAATTACTTGCCCGCAAATTTCTGTAGGTCAAAAAGCTATCGAATCAGGTTGCACCAAGTCAATTAGATACTTGTTGGATTTTTAATTGAACAAGTGGAACAAAGATTATGTCAAAAAAAAAAGGAGAGCTATTTTCATCCAATGCCAGAGATTGACGCCTTGTTGGTTGAAGCATATTGAAGCATAATAAATGAAGAATTTTGTGGAAAAGAGGGTATATTATTAAATGATGAGTAAACATGGATGAATGCTCTGCTCATACTACATATGTGATACTAATGTATGGCAATTATTGAAAGGGCATTCTATATTCTCTTAAGCTCTAGATTTATATATATATGACAACAATAGCAATGAGGATCGAGAGACGTAAAAAGAATACCTCACTGCTGTGATCGTTGTATCTTTCTTAATTTCACTGTTTTTCCTCATCAAACAGAAAACACTTTATTAAAATAAAACTCATTTATTCTTGATGCAATCCAAAATATAAACAGTAGAAATTTTATGCTCTGAATGAAAGATTCGATGATTGGATTGAAAGCTTGTAGGAACATTTGTACAAGAGATATCATCAACTTCGCTGTCGTTTGAAATTGTGATTGGCTGATTAAGATTTTTTCATTTGACAGTCGTTTCGCTCTCACTGCTGATTTTCCAGAAACATCCATGACAAATAAGGTGTTTGATACAAATCATTATAATATTTTATATCTTATAGTAGAGCATACATTCCTCTATCGCATCTGATAAGAATGACTTATAATAATAACTATAGTAGTTATTAGTATAGCATTGATAAATAACAGCATTGACCACATGAATGCAAACAGCAGTCATACATTCTCTCTCCTATAAAACGCTTACGCGTCTTATTTTAATAATACTCTGTTCTTTTTAATGAAGAATCTATTTCACATGTTATCGACTTGACAGTTTTTTATAATAATAAAACTGAGTACAACATGTAATGACCAAAATCTGACCTATGCCAATAACAATGTGAGGGTGTCCAATTTGAGACGGACAATGAGCAGAAATAGTTGGTGTCGCGTTGTTAGCCAGGAATCCCAAGGAAATCACTTCTAAATGATCCAAGTTTGGGAGTCATGAGTAATAAGCCTAAAGACTTAATATTCAAGGTAGATTCTTTGCATTTTAATAGTTTAATAAAGTTACATTCATATACAATGCAATCAAGTTACACTTTATTCACAAATTATTCGCACACTGATAATTTCAGACAACAAAAAATAATAAAAAAGAGAGCTCATCAGAAGCAAAAGGATGAATAAAGAAATGATTAATATTTCAGTTATTTACATTGATATTAAACACTTAAAGAAGAGAATTTATAAGAGAAAAAGAAGCAGAAAAAGTGAGTAAATAAAGAGATTATTAATATCTTACCCGAAGTGTATCCTGGGTTAGGCTGGCGATAACTGGCCCGGAGAAAAGAAGGGGAAAGAAAAGAGCAAGGAAGAGAGCGGATGGGACCAAGGTTTGGTAAAAACCAAGCTACCTCTCCAGCTAGCACCGGTTACTGTTTTCGATTTTATGATCTATAACACTACATATTAGCTTCTTACAAAAGTAAAGAACATAACATACCTTAGAGTTAGCTGGGGAATAGCTGGTCTTATTTTTTGGTCCAAAGAAGTCAAGATCAGACTATTTAAACAAGCTCTCTAACAATTTTTTCATTTTGTTATAAAGTCTTGACCACATTCATCTTTTCTCAAAAATATCAAGCTCATTTTATATATTAAACGTTGTCTTTTTAAACAATAAAAAAGACATAGTATTTAATTGTTATTGATCTTGTAATGTGTGCGAATAATTTATGAAAAAAAAGTGTATCTAAGAAATTTACGTTTATGGAATATTGCAAGAAACTCACGTTACTGAAAATAATCAACAAGTTAATATGTAATTACAACCTAACCAAAGCTTGTGGACTTATCACTGTGGTTTGGTATCTTTTTCACCGGATTTCGTTCTATCTCCTTAATTTACTTTCGAAGCAAGATCGAGTAGTCTCATCCAAGTAATCATTATATTCCTTTTTATGTACTCGTGTTATATCCTCCAGCTCACTCAAGACCAGAGCAACGGGCGTTTTTTTGACACTGTTCTTAGTCATATGTTGTCTCATTCCTTGAACATAGATTTGAGTCGAATAATAATTATGGGTGGCTTTAATTATTCGTATGAACGCTGAAATTTATCAAACGATACTTCTCTTCAATGGATATCTTTCTTTGAGTAGAACTTTTATAATTTTATGCAGCATGATGCTCATTCATCATTGCCAACCTTTAGTAGGAATAATAATACTCTCTTTCTACAATTGACGATATATTTGTTAGCAATCCTTTCAGTTCTGCAGATGGGCCGACAGAAACATTTTTTTGCACGATATCAAATTTGGAAGCCATAACTTTCTAAAATGACTGTAATAATAAAAGCAGTTTGCATTGTCCAATCAGATTTATACACTTTTTTAACTGTTCTGATAGTGCGCAGTAAGCGGCCTCAAGAACAGAAATAATATAGTAGAACTCGATTCAAGTGGCTGCTCTAAAGTGATGTCAAGGGTTTTTGGTACGACTTTAATATACCAGGGTATGGTTTTAATTTATATTAGGAAAAAAAAAAAAAAAAAGAGGGCTGTATCATTGTCTTATCATAATCCCTTTTCTCCTCCCCGCTTCCAATCAACAAACAGTGTTGCAAACTTTATTATGCAACACGATACAATCTCAAAATCCGACTGGATAAATGCCGATATCTCTTTTTCCTCTGTGCAAACTGCTATCCAAAGAGTGAATCATTTATATAGCTCATTAGCTATGGCACCATCAACACAAGCATCTAAAAAACTCTATGATTTCATCGTTATCGGAGGCGGTTCAGGCGGAATGGCTGCTGCCAGAAAGGCTGCTGGAATACACGGTGCTAGTGTGGCATTAATAGAAAAATATCCTGTCTTGGGCGGCACTTGTGTGAATGTTGGATGCGTACCCAAAAAGGTGATGTGGAATACTTCTTCTTTGTTTGAGACCATTCGTCAAGCCAAGGATTATGGATACGATATTCCTGGGGAAGTCAAGTTCAATTGGTCCATGTTGAAAGCGAAACGTGATGCTTACATCAAACGCTTGAATGGCATTTATGATAACAACTTATCCAAGGATAAGGTCGAGTACTTTCATGGTCATGCTAGCTTTGTCAACCCAAGCACGCTCAGTATCAAGCTAAACGACAAAAACTCACAACCGTTTGAAATTCAAGGAAAGCATATACTTATAGCCACAGGAAGTCATTCTATCATTCCTCCTGTGCCTGGAGCTGAGCTAGGTATCACATCCAACGGTTTCTTCAAGTTGGAACATCAGCCCAAGCGTGTTGCAGTTGTCGGCACTGGTTACATTGCCATTGAACTTTCTGGTATATTTCATTCACTTGGCTCGACTGTCACTGTATTTTCTCGAACCAAACAGATCCTCCGTAGGTTTGATCCTGTCATCAAGGATAACCTACTTGCTCAAATGCAACATATAGGCGTCAATTTTGTGCTTGAATCAAGTGTCAATGGTCTAAGAAAGACAGATAACGGTATCATTGTGGAATATGACGTCAAGGGCATCAAAGGGGAACTGGAGGCAGACACCGTACTCTGGGCTATTGGTCGTGGACCTAATGTGGATGGTTTGAATCTTGAAGCGGTTGGTGTTGAAAGAGACGAGAAGGGCCACATTGTTGTAGATGAATATCAAAACACAAATGTAAAGGGTATTTATTCTCTAGGCGATGTTGCAGGAAAGGCAGAACTGACTCCAGGTAAAAATCTACAAAAGAAAGGGAAAATGATTGACACTTTATGTAGTGGCCATTGCTGCAGCTCGTAAATTAGCTGATCGACTATTTGGAGGGCCCAAGTTTGCCGAATCTAAACTTGACTACATCAACATTCCTACCGTCGTTTTCGCTCACCCTACATGTGGTACTATCGGCTACACTGAGGATGAAGCAAGAGAAAAGTTTGGTGATATCAAAGTCTACACTACCAAATTTACAAATTTGTATTTCGGCATCCTTGATGAAAAGGAGCCAACAGCTTATAAGTTGATCACTGCGGGACCAGAAGAGAAGGTTGTTGGCCTTCACCTCTTTGGCCGTGATAGTGATGAAATCCTTCAAGGGTTTGGTGTAGCCATACGTATGGGCGCAACCAAGGCTGATTTTGATAATTGTGTTGCTATTCATCCTACAGCTGCTGAAGAACTAGTTACTTTACGCTAAATATATACTTTATTGAATGGAGTTTGTTTATTGAGAATAAAAATACATGTGCTTATTCTTGATGTAATTGTTGTTTGAGTGTATCAATGTACTTTTTGAGATCATTGTCGATAGCCTCATATGATAAAATTCCTTTGGTAGTGAACCATTCTGTAGTATTAGGTTCAACCTTGAGTGTGGTTTGTTTGGTGGTGGTCTTGTCGACAAAAGTAAACTTTAGTGAATACTTGGGATTATACTTTTCTAATTTTCCTGATACTTTCAAAGTAGCTACTTCCTATTTTTCTTTTTATAAGTGATTACACTACTGATCATGTTTTCTTACGTACCCTTCCATGGCTATATTGACTACCCATAAAGATTTCATCTTTTTCAATAGCATATTGATAAACTGCAGCCAAAGCTTGAAGGATCCAAAAGGAAATAACGCTAAACATCGTGACAGGAATAGCTTCACGGAAACTTGTCTTGTACTCATAATAAAAAGCGCCTCCGGCAATAAAACAAGATACATAACCTAATAAAAGTCTGATGTCTGTATGGGTATGTGATTGCACAAAGTTTTGTTCTTTTGTATAATACTTTGAAATATATACACGCGTTAGCAAAACAAAGAATAAACGAGGATAATCTGCTTACTCTGGCAATTTCGTCATCAACGGCATTCTTAATCTGAGTGGCATCATATTTGTTTGTAAGCTCCACTGGAGGTAATTCGACTTTATTAAATGTTCTTTAGTAAAATCAGTTCATGTCGTTACTTTTATCACTTTTAAACCTTTTGGGACAACTTCTGACATTTATGCTTAAAAAGAGAGATGAAAGGAAAAGGGAAAAAAAAAAAGAGGATAGGGGAAGTAAATTTATGGGCGGAATTAAGACTCTCTTTACACGTCTTTCTCGCTCACAGGATGATCGTGTGTTTGTTTGATAGGGACTTGTTACGTACCAAGGGGATTTATCAGGATAACGCGTCTTGTATTATTATCGCTATACTTTACAAGAGAGCTACTTGATCACTTATCAGCGACAAATTAAGCTCAAGAGTGGGTAATATGTATGTCTTTATTTGAAATGCATTTCATGTCCTTGGCTACCAACGCTTATATGGTAAAAACTTACCATCAAGAGTGATTTTTACACGGTCTCCGTTAGGATCTTCCACCTAGAATATCAAAATCAGTTCTTTTTGTCCGTAAAAATATAAGTGCCCTACTGTACCTTATCCACGTGAGCCGTGAAATCAATAGCCGACATGATACCATCACCAAACTAAAATAGCATGAATACGATTGAACGCGTCATTAGAGAACAGACATACCTTTTCATGAATAACAGCCTTGATGGGATACCCATAAACTTGTATCATTTCAAATAATCTGTACAGAGTAGGATCACTTGGAGGGATTGACATTAAACTACCGTTTGGTGAATACCACAATTTGATTCAATACATTATTTTACTTACCCTCCCCGCGTTGGATAGTAATGTCCTCCAAGTATTTCTTGTATATGTTGTGTCGGTATGTTTAATACAACCGAGAGATTTTCGATTTGTTCGTCGGTAGGTTTAGCCTATCCTTACTGACAGGATTAGTACAGATCATAGACATTAGATAATAATAACTACCTGTCCATAAAATATAGCTGCTACATATACTTCATCGCATCCTATGGCATCGCCTATATCCTTAAACCTATCACAGGATTTATACCCTTATTATTACGTGTCCTATTTCTTTTTCTCTTACGACAATCTTCGAGCGGATTTTGCTTCAAACATTCTTTGTTGAAGGGGATTAAGATTTAGTTGGCTCTAAATTGGAATATTGTAAATATTAACATAAACTTCTTCAGATAACCTTGACTTACGTTCATCGTAAAAATATGCAGTGAGAAAAGGAAAAAAAGAAAGGCTAGACGTCGCCTTCTGCTTAAAAGTAATTTCAAGCGCCGCACTTTGAAAACCAGCTTTAACACAATCACACCCTTTGAAGGGAGGGGGGATTATTCTATTGCTATTCATCCTAGCAGAATACAGACATGACTTGATATATAAAGAATTCAAAAAAATCCTATAAACAAGTTTTTGCTTCCTCAACTATGTATGAATAGAGTAGATCCATTTAGGAAAACGTAGTTTCCTTTTAAAGAAGATTCATGCGACTATAGAAAGTCCATCTCTCTTTAGGACAGAGTAAAACAGCGAAAGTAAAGGCTATGTAAGAAGAAGAAGAAGAAAAAAAAAGGGTATTCAATTAGATTCAACTTATAAGAAAATACTTTATATAGTCAACTTAATTTATTACAAGTAGACACATCGCACTAGGTGAGAATACAATCAGGACATGTTATTGTAGATAACCTTATTGGATAAAAAAAAAAGTAGCTTTTTCATCAATGATGTTATCTTCGTTGTTCGAATCACCATTTCAGGAAAGCAGATGGCGGGAAAACCTGGGGTAGTAACAAGTCAAGTGGTACATTGATTTGTGATTTATACATAATACAATTGAAGAAAATAAATAAGAGGAAACAGGATAAAAGATGTAGTTGTTATTTAAATGATTCAAAATAACAAAGACTTTAGTATTCAAGTAATAAAGAAAAAAAAAAGAGTAAAATAAAGCTGTCATGATTCCGATTTCTCATCATTCGATTGCTGTGGGAAAACCAAAAAGTAATATCTACTTGTCGTCTTACAAGCAATAAAAATAGGAAAGTGAACATTATGGGGTAAGGTGTCACATTTTAAAAAGAAAAGAGGAAGCAAACATAAAGAAAAGATCAAGTGAATAAAGCTGTGGGATGAGACTAAAGAGTAAAGAGCCAAGTATTAAAGATGTGCTTGTATTAAAGTTAATATCTAATGGAGACAAATTGAGGGTCACCCCGGAGGATTATTTGATGTTCAGGAGATTTTTTCGTTGAATAAATTACGAATTGTACGGATTCATATGACTTGAATTTATGCAATACAAGCAAATCAACTATAAATAACCCCCTCATTTCAATCCTTTTTGGAAAGAAAGAAGAAAGAGGGAAGCAAAGAATATATTATATAAACATCATCTCTACCTATTTTGTACATTTTAATACCTTTTTTAAATGAAACACTTGTCATTAATTGCCACAACTATTTCCTGCATTGGCGGTTTCTTATTTGGTTATGATATCGGTAATATTGACTTTAATAGAAAATAATCATAATTGCTAATTATATAATCCAAGGTGTCATCTCGGGTGTGCTAGCCATGCCAACATTTCCAACCTATTTTGGGATGCAAGGTGACCCAGCGACAGTAGCTACAATGAAAGGAAATATTGTATCCTTATTACAAGCCGGCTGTTGTGCTGGAGCATTATTAGTTAACTTTCTTGCTGGTAATGAGCTTCATTCTATTTACATTATCTATATGCTAAATAAAAATCTAGATCCTCTCGGACGTCGATGGACCATTGTCTTGAGTTCATTCGTGTTCATCATTGGTTCCATTCTACAAGTGGCAGCACAAAACCTTGCAACCATGTTGGCTGGTCGTTTCTTTGGTGGCAGTAAGTTAATCACAACTAAATACATTCATTCCTAATATCCCTTTTTATATAAAAGTGGGTATTGGTGCATGCTCTATGCTTGTTCCAATGTATGTCGCAGAGATCGCGCCTCGTAAACTAAGAGGTAGATTAGGTACTCTATGGCAATTTCTTATTGTCATTGGTATCATGTTGTCTTACTGGTAAGAAATTGAATATAATGAAAAAAATTACTCTAACACCTGTCTGCTTTCTAGGGTTGACTATGGATGCCTGCGCCATATCCCTGTAAGCAATACACAGTGGAGAGTACCACTTGGTATACAAATTGCTCCAGGAGGCATTCTTTGTATCGGTATGGTCTTCTTACCCGAATCACTCAGATGGCTCGCCCTGCATGGACGTACAGATGATGTATTAAAGAATTTATGCAGATTACGTGATTTACCTGCCGATCATCCCGAGATTCTACAAGAATTAAAAGAAATTGAAGATGCAGCTGAGCTAGACAGACAAGCAAAATCAGGCAAATGGACTGAGCTGTTTCAACGCGAAAACCTCCATCGATTATTTATTGGTATCATGCTTCAAATCTTCCAGCAATGGACAGGCAGTAACGCGATTGTAAGTAGTAGACGATTTATAAACAGAAAAAGAAATTAATCTTCTTTAGAACTATTACGGGCCTGATATCTTCAAATCAATTGGCCTTGATAGCAATGAAACTGAAATTTTAGCTACAGGTGTCTATGGTGCTGTAAAAGTAGCCTTTGTCTTTATCACCTTCTTCTTTGTTGATACCCGACTTGGACGCAGACACACACTCATGATGGGTTCTGTCATCATGATGGTCTCTTTCTTTGTCCTTGGTGGCATGATTCTTGGTCTCGAAAAAGACAATAACGGTCACTTGGGTGTTCCAGGAGCTGTTGTTGGCGCAAAGGGCTATATTGCAATGGTTTGCATCTATATCTTTGCTATAGGGTAATTGTTCATTCTGCAATGAAATATCATAATTAACAATTTGATAGTTATGAATGCTCTTGGGGTCCTATCGTCTGGATTGTCTGCTCCGAAATATACCCTACACGACTTCGTGCCATCTCTCTCTCTATCACAACTGCATTTAACTGGGCCATGAACGCCACACTGGCTAAAGTGACACCTATCATGATGACCAACATCACATACGGCACCTATTTCTTTTTTGGCGCTATGGCCGTTGTTATGGGTGTATTTGCCTATGTGTTCTTACCAGAAACACGAGGAAGGTCACTTGAAGAAATTGATGCAGTAAGAAAAAAGAAAAGATAGCCTATTGAATAAAAAATAACCAATTTTTGACTAGTTATTTTCCAAAGGACAAGTATGGGCCTTCAAGGACGACTATAATGTTGCAGAAAGAATCAAGAACGATGAAGAAAATGGAGTTTTTAAAGAATAAAGCTATACAATATGTATCATATGAGACATTTATTCATAGTCCCATTGAACAAAATAACAGAGTGGTAAACGTATCGTCTGCCATCTTAACCTCATTTTCTCTCCTTTTGGTTGCAATAAATACGAATAGTTGCTCTTCTGCTCCCAAGAAATCACCCACTTCTTTACTGCCTTCGCCATCAGTGTCTATTTTTCTAACTGGCTCATATTCGAAATATCTTCCAAAGTAATCTTGCCAAAAGCCTATCTCTTTCTCAAGCGAACGACACTTGTATCCAATGACAACCTTGGTTGCCATGTCGCATACATCCAAAACGGTAGAAAGCAGTAATTCGAATAACTCTGGAAAGTACACACAATCGCTAATGACGACAAGATCAAAATGACCACCAGCCAATGCCAATAATCTCTCACTATCCTGTTTGTTTCCCCAATGTAATCTCTCTACGATCACCTCTGCCGCGTTCTCTGTAGGATGATAGTGCATGTTGACGTTCTCTTGTATTAAAGGAACAACTTGTTCCAAGTCTGTAATATACACTTGACATGGCCGTCTTAGTTGTTTGGCTAACGCAATACCTACATAACCTGTTCCTGCCCCTAGTTCTAGTATTCTATAGGTTTCTTTAGGTGCTGGTTCTGTACAAGCTGAATAATAGCTTTCTGGGATAGGATGAGATGGCTCTAGAGCTGATCGGGTATCAAGAGAAAATAATGCTTGTAGTGTATAAGCACTACATGTCTGTCAACACTTTGCTTCTTTCTTCTCTTGTTTTTCTTACCTTTGCCATATTTTACCTGCAAGGCCAAACTTGTCTATATCTTGTTTTAATTCCAAGGAATATGTGTTTAAATGCTTCGGCGCCCCTTCTGAAATGCAGACGTTCAATCCTTCAGGCAAATTGCCAATTTCGAAATCCCTTTTACTTGACATGTAAAAACTATTTTTTTTAAAAAAAAAATAACACAGGAGATGTGTTTCTTTTTTTTTTTTTTCTGAGACATAATTTGAGGAAACACAAGGCGACAACCCCATCTTATTTATATACAGGAACATAGAGTGTCCAGATAGATGATGGGGACCTAGAAAAGGGCATATGTACTGACTACAAAATATCTTTGTTTGATGAGGGTGCTGTTTTTGTTTTTGTGGGTAGTTAACTTTCAGGCTGCTGCAGTTGAAATGCTTTGCAAAGCGGCCACAAGCTCGTCCAGCATCAAAGCACACCGACCAATTCATTCATCTTGCGCTTTCCTTTTTGAATTTTTCCACAAACTTTCAATCTCTGGTGTTGATATCATCGGTTTTGGAAGGCAATTGGCCTAAAGGGGTGACATTGACCTCCTCTGGATTTTCCAACGATGTCACACTGCCAAAGAAATATAAACCATCCGACGAAATTGCAAATAGATAGGTTTTGTCAAGGTAAAATGCTTCTCCTCAGAATTATCTGTTGCTGGCAGTCATACCGTCGAATTTTCTTTTCAGGTGAGCACAATGCATCTGATCGTTTTTATCGTACTAAACGCTACTCTTAGATCGGATGATATATTCTGCGATATACCTCAATATATATAAAGAAGTAATAAAAGAAGTCAACCTTGGCTACAGAATCGGCAGAGATTACTTCATTGCAGTGGCAATTTAACTTTTAAAGTCAAAGTGGCAGCACGAATAAACTCAGACCCATTTAATTCGGAATTTAAAATATAAAATGTACGAATCTCTTTTTTCGAAAAATTTATATTTCATAGTCAATGAAGGAAAATAAGTTTGTTATGGGAGAAGAAGAGCCATCAACGACAACAACGACGACAACAACAACTGGAGCAGCAGAAAAGCAACATAATAAAAAGCAGTACACTCGTCACCATGTTAAAAGGCGTTCAAGTGGAAGGGTTCATGTTAACAAATTAGCACCCATGGCAAGAGTGAGCAATAATGCTGCACATACAGATACAGAGGCTGAAGTGGAAGATAATGAGAATAATAATAGACCAGTTATGCGTCGTAGTCAATCACAAAGATCGCTGCATAGATTATCTACAGATAGAAAGGCTTTGACCGGATTTACAACTAAAAGAAAGTCTTCGAATGCTTCTATAAAACAATCAACCTTGGAGAATTTTACAGCTATAAATAACAACGCAGACAATCCTCAACCAACAACAACAGCAATAATTGACAACAAAAATCCAGTACCGCTAAGTCATACAGCAGTTGCGGCACCCGTAGAACAAACATTTAATGCAGTAGCCAATAACCTTGTTGTACCCAAGATATCTTCCTATTCTACAAATAATAACAGTAATAATAGTAATGAGCCCAGCATAAACAAGAAACAATTACTTAAATCACAGTTCATTTCCTCCACTGAAAGTAATTCACCGCCCAAACGATCCAATTCTCATGAAAATATCATCAGTAATTCACCACTTCAAATGACACGTATGTCAAGAACACAACAAAAACTGATGCTTCAGAGACAACAAGCGCAAATAGAGGATGAGACAAGTCCATTTCACCCAAAGAATATGCAAAAACTAAACAAAGAATTAGAATTGGTGGGTAGAGAGTATAAATGCATAAAGAGATATCAAGACCCGATGAAGCTCAGCTTATCCCGCTGTTTGCTATTAACACAGCAACAAGAACAGACTTATATTCCTCATCTTGAACAAAGACAAATTATACATCGTCATCATCATTTAAAATCGATTGCTTTGTCAAGACAACAACAACAACAACAAAGACAGCCTGAAGAACAACAGCAAGATAATCAAGATTCGTATGGTTTATTTTCATTTTTAGACAAGATGTTTCATAATAAAATATAGTAAATTATTATAAGAATCCTGACTCTTGTAATAATCGTGTAATCTTTTCATCACCTCTTTCCCTATGAAACAAGATTAATACTAATCTAAGCGATTTATACGAGAATTTACTTTGGTTCTAGCTTTAAGCTCTCATTGTATAGTTGATCCTCATCTCTTGAACTATGAAGGTTTTCCCAAATAAAGCCCTGGATCTCCTCCACTGGCTTAAACGGATATCCTATTGATTGATATTGCTGAATTTCTCGTATCACTTCAGCCGTTTTAGCTCGTTTAGCAAAATTGATTAGGTTAGATCCCTTCAAGAAGTTTGGATTTCCATCCTCGATGAACGTCAAGTCTTGAAGGTATATGCCTAAAAAGGGTATACAGGGTGGATTAACTGAGTGGATGAGCGCACGATACTGGACAAAGTTACGATTGGCCCCCATCAGCTTGCGGATGTGTGCAACGATATGTTGCGTCCTTGCCCCAACGGATTCCCATGTCCGCTTGAGCCTTCCGATGGCGCCGTTATCAAAGGCGGATAAAATGGCCATACAGGTATTAAAGTTGTTGAACTGTCGGCATTTCTCTGCGACATTGACCCAATACTTGATTTGCATGCTGCGTTTTTTGACTTCTGGCTGACTAAGGATCTCATCAGAGACCCAGGTCGTGATTTGATTGCAGTAATGGATCGATGCTTGTATGTTGGCTGCAATCGGTACACCATTTTCTTGAAGATCCTTGGACCATGCCTTATCCAAGCATTCAATAGGACGTATGGAACTGTACAGCTTGTAATCAATCAGTGTCAATTGACGCGCCATCTCTGTTGTATCAATATCGGGCAGCTTGAACTTTTTGAGATTACGCGGCAGTATCGGGTCTGGTACATTGATCGATTGGGTCATCACCAGCTTTTTGAGACTTGTCGTACAGGCTTCTTTACGCTTGGATATCAATTTTTCCAGCTGGAAGGCTGAAAAGCTAAGTGTATCCTTGAGTGTTGTATTGGTAAATTCAAGTAGCTGGTCCAGAATGATTGAATCATCTTCATAATAGTATTGTTCTAGCCATATCTTGAGAACGTTAAAGACACGGAGTCTGACAAGCTTTTGCTTTTTATTGACCCACACTTCGTACTCCTCAGGTGTCAGGCCGTCGGGAGGTTGAATGTTGTAACGTGCCTTGAGTAGATCAAGGAATTCTCGTGATGTACAAAAGGAGCGGTAAGTGAGTAAAAAGGTAGTGTTGAAGTTCATGTCGAGGTAATCGTGTAGAGTCATACGCTCGACAAGAGCGCGAAGTGTGCCACCTTTGACACTACCGTCTGTAGTGAACACAATTTCGCTTGGTGCATAGTCGTAACGAAGATATTCTGGCTCGGATTCGATAGTGGCTGTCCTAGAGCTTTGGGTAGTTGCCGTCATGATCGAAACCTTTCGAGGCGTCATGTTGTTATCGCTGTCGTGTTCATTCGCTTTATATACTGACGGCTCCTCGTCATCCTCGTTGGGCGGCGTGATGTCTAGGGTTTTCTTATCCTCTAGGCTAAAGTGCTTTAGCGTGTCAGACGAGCGGAGTGATATTTGACTATCTAAAGAATAATCATGAAAGAGATCTACTGCATGAGGCTTTTGTTCACTCGATGCTGGTTCAATTAAGCTGCTACGACTGCTACTGTGACTTGAGGTATCCGATAAAAGCATTAGGTTGTTTCCGTTTGTTTTGACCTGATTACTACTGCTGCCTTCATCAATATGGGTTACGTTGCTCTGCTCAGCCAACAGCTCTGATATAACTTTGCAGATTGTTTGAATCTCCTCAATAATCGAATAGGCGATCTGTCTCATGTTTTCAGCTATGCGTTCATCTCCATCTTCTGTCATGGACTGTATCTTGATGAAGAGGGTGCCAAGCGCAATGTACAATCTTTGTTTGGAATATGCGAGTTCTTTCATGCGGGGTGAATGGGCGACATATTGAAAGTCGACATCTTCAATAATAGATAAAAACTGTCCATTTTGATTAACAATATTACGATAATGAGTAAATAAGAGTACAATAAGTGAATTTGTGTCGGAGGAGCAACTGAGATGTGCTATAAAGGATTTCATCGATTCTTGCATGGCATTACCACAGGCAATCACATTATCAATCAAATCAGGGACAAGCTGATATTTTGATTGAATCGAATTTTGTCGTCTGTAACTCCAGTCAGAGAGCAGTATTGGATCAACATGTTGAAGCTCAATACCCATACTCTCGCAAAGATGGACGTAATTTCGAACGGTGGATAACAGATCCTGTGACTCGATGAATAGTCTTGTCATATCCCTTGTCTGAGCAGAGAATATTAATCTTGATAGTATGCTCATCAAGTGTCTGTGATGTGATCTTAATAGACTATCTGATTTGATATTGATCGACTCTTTGCTGACGGTACCCGTCGCTATCATCATGTTGCGAACTGTATTGACAACTTGTGCTGTATATATATTATAGCTTTGACAGTTTTTGGTTGCTGTCACAAGGTTGTTGATGGCCAAAGTGATGTCAACAAGCAGCTTTTTATAAGATACCAATTCGTTATAATCGATGCTTAATGACAACGGACGGTTTAATAGTTTTTCCCGCTGTGCATAAAAAAAAAATTAATGCAAAAGGAGAAAATTATCGAATAATTTTGTTTCTTTACTTGTGTCATTTCCTGTTGTTGCCATGGGCTGTAAGCTGGTAAAGACATGCACCACTATAGTAAAGTGAATAAGTTATTGTTGTTGGTATACAATAATGCCCTTTGCTATTACTCTTTTATGTCGCATATCAGTCAAATCATTTGCTGAAGTTGATCTCTCGATAGTCGAAGCTGATCTTTCTTCATAATAGACAGGGAATTGTTGTAGTTGGTTGTTTGAATAATAATTACAATCTTTTTGAAGTAATTCATCTTGATGCAATGCCGCGCTATTCTAAATTGAAGAAGAGTAAATAATGTAGTAATAAAAGTAATGTTGTAGCATACAAAATCTGTATCGCAGTAATCCTCAATCACTTCAACATAGTTGCTAGGGAACCATCCCCGTTGTCCATTACACCTAAACACGAATAAGGTTTTCATTGATTGTTTGGGTATACAAGGTTGACTTTTTACCAGCCGTCCCACCATCCAGAGGGTAGTTTATAGAATACGTTAATGTAATCCCCTTCATTGAATCTTAGCGAAGATGGATCATCAGACTCAAAGGCATAGAGTGCCCTTACTTTACATAGTATAGATGGTGCTGTCATGGAAATAAATTGGTAAACAAAAAGGGAGAGAAAAAAAAAAAGAAAAAAAGAATAAAAATAGGGTTTATGCTTTTCTTTGTGTTCTGAATTTCAAAGAGTCATTTGAACAATGAATTTTTTTCTATAAAAGTTCACTCCAGTCAACAGATGCATTTACCTCCTCAATAACATCTAGGAGTCTTTCTAGGTCACGATGCAAGCTTAAGGTAGGAGCATTAATAACTACTCTAAAGAAATCGGGTATGCCTTCTAATGGTGAATGATCCACCAAGAACTCCCCTTTTTCCTGTATTTGCTGATGCAAGTGCCTTGTTATTCTTGACAAACAGAGACTGTATTCCTTGCCTTTGAGACTTTCAACATGTTTTTCTATACTGGGTGGCACAAACCAAAAACAAACCTGTAAGAACGGACTTGGATCCTGAACCAACTTGAACCCTTTACGCTCTCTGACCATGCTTGTGAACTGACTAGCGAGGCTTAATGCCTTATCAATGCGCCCTCCTAATCCATCCTTTCCATAATACTTCCATGCCATAAACATCTTGGTTGCATCAGGTCTCCTGCCACAGCCGATGGTACCTGCTCCGATGTCATATTCATTGCCGTGAAATAGGTAATCTGCCTGAGATGAATTGGATTTTGCAAATAGCAAGTGCCCTTCATGTGGAGTCAAAAGCATAGAGCACTGTAAAGGAACCCCAAGTAACTTGTGTGGGTTGAGGGTGAATGTATCGGCATGTTCTGATCCTTCTAGCCAAGATGTCGTTTTCATCACTTTGTCTGAAAATGCTACACTTCCTCCCCATGAACCGTCAACGTGAAGCCAACAATGATATTTTTTGGCTATCATCGCTATATCCTTGATCGGATCAAACGCTCCCTGTTTCACGAAAGTGTATGTGTATGTATGTGTACGAGTTAAGAGCGGTTTTGTAATTTCAACTTACGAGCACTGTTGTTCCTGCTGTTGCATTAATAAAAAAGGGTGTCTCATCCTTTTGAATACTCAGCTCAATGAGTTTCTCTATAAATAATGTTTGAAAATAGACTTTTTTTATGGCATGAATCACTTACCCAATACATCCACCTGCATTCTCCCCTCGTGATCAACAGGCACTTTAACTATGTTATCGAGACCTAATCCAAGCACTTGAACTGCTTTATCAATGCTATAATGACTATGTATGGATGTAAACACTTTTAATTTTCCATATTTGGACTGCGGGTGAAAAGGACGTGGGAAATATCCTTCCGTTTTAATGCTTGGGAACAACTTATTTCGAGCAGTAATCATCGCTAACAAATTAGAAGCTGAGCCACCAGGACAAAGAATGCCTCCTGCTTTCTTCATACAAACATAAGCCTAATTTCTTTTCCTTGTCTTTATCTTTTGCTTTTTACCTCGCCCATATTTAATAATTGTCCAACTGCTTTTGTTACTTCGATCTCCATAAGGCTGAGTACAGGCGAAACGTGAAATACATGTGCATTGCTATTTAATACGGCTAGTAGCAGTTCAGATATGACACCAATTGGATTTGTTCCAGCATAGAGTTTATCCAAAAAACGAGGATTCCATGAGTTCACACTGTATTCAAGGGTTGAGCTAATAGTTTTAAATATCCCTAATAACAGGGCGTCAGTTCTCCTTTATACTTTTTCTAATGACTTGTCATACCCTCTAAACCAACGCCCTTATTTGGTAAAGTAAAGTCAAAGAGCTTATATAGTTCTTCCGGTGTATGGTAATTAACTACTGGCACTAATTGTTCCTGACCCTTTTGAACATCTAGAAAGAAAGGAGAAGAAAAAAAAATTATAATCTGGGTTACATTGTAATATGTATCCATGTGTTACAATCAACAATGATATGTTGTATCCTTGACAACATAACTTCAAGTTCCTTTGCATCGCTGTTGTGATCGTCAGTTGATACCATTTTGTGAAGAAAAGATACAGCATTTTAACCTCAAATGAGACTGCTGAATTTTTATCTGAGATGACTTGGGGTTGAAAATTAGGTAATAAACAAGATAAGAGATTTTTTTTTTCTGGACATGAGGAATAACTTTGTCAATAAAGTAACTTCTTTCTGAATACAGAAATGGCAACAGAGATAGTACAAGGAAGCATGGTTTGATCATAAGCACATGATAAAGTCATTTTTCTTTTCTTTTGCTCTTCTTTTAATATCAAGAGCTCAAGCTCTTTGCCTAATGTTTTGCGTGGAATACAATAAAAAAAATGAAGATTTTAGAAAATGATTTGAAGATATGAAAGATATAGAGACCTGCTACCAAGATTATCTAAAAAATCCTGTTTTGTTTCTACTTTAAAGATTGCATACTTGACATGTTTTATTAAAGATTATAAAGTATTATAATCTTACAGTATAATGTATGATCTCCCTTTTTTTTTTAAACATGATATTTTATTTATGGTCCAAATGAGTGCAAAAATAATACAACAAACACCGTTCAATCCTTTTGGAAGTGAATGTTAGCGAAAAAAAAAAACTTATGGGACAAGGGTAAAAATGTAAAGGTAATGAGTTATCAATAAGAAGCTAAAAGAATTGGTTTAACCACACAAGAAACTTTTAACCATGATGATGCTTAATAAGAGTCAGTTTATTATGGTGTATCAGTTTCCTTGATATGCACCGCCGTCTGTTCATGCCTGAAACTATATGAGATTCATTGCCAGTCCTTATAAATATGTATCCTCTACGTCCTTCGGCCACCCCCAAACCTAGCCCTCACCTGGTCTCAGTGATGATCAATCATATACTCCATACTATATGAATTAGACCAACTAAGGGTACTGCAAAATCCAAAAACAGGTAACACTCCCTCTCAAACTGCAAAATATTCTTTTGAAAGGAAACTAAAGGCTGCTAAAGTGAAAATGCGTTCGTTTTTTACTTGAACGCTTCAACCCAAAGTGTCATAACATAGAATATGCTTTTAACAATAGTCTTGTCTATGCCCTATCTCTCTTTAGGGTTTTATTTCAGCAATCATGGTTTATAGTAATACATTGAATATATTTATACTTTACTCATGATATATTGTCTATTTTGCTTTCAAAAAGTAAAAGATTGAATTTACATTGCAAGTAGAACCTTTGACCAGAGAAAACCTAAAATAGAAGAAAAAAAAGGTCAGCAACGATGTCAAAGACTTCTAAAGATTCTGATCGCTGCTATGACGATATTCTTCAGGTTGACCATTGACCATCAGAACAAAGGACTAGGCACCCATAAAAACCATCAGACCATTAAATACCAGAGCAGCCTGCAAAGACTTGCAGTAGCAGATGTACCGTTGGGGTATACATTAGCTGAGCCTTGTCAATTGTCAAATAGCTTATGTACCCCTTTGCGCCAGCCAGACAGCAGGAAGCATCATTAACAATCTGTCGCAGCTGTGATCTCAGATAACCAGCTCCCTGTAAAGATTCCAATCGAATGTCCCATAACCCTCCTTTTGGCTGCCTGAAAGCCTCCAGTTGAGTGATGAAATGAGCGAGCGCTGTCAGTTCAGGACAGGTATTGAGCATCATAGAAAGATATTGCATAGAAATCCTTGAACACACAATCATCGCCTTGCTGAGTAAGCTTATAAAAAGGAAACTTACCTTAACCAAAGAGAGTAAATGAAAGTGAGAAAAAAAAAAAGGGATGGGAGCAAATTTCTCTCTTTTTATACCCTTTTCTTAGTTGTATGAAGCTATTATTTTCAATAAATAACGTTTACACTCACACTTTTGTTTATTTCTAAAGTGCTTCATGACTTTTATACTTTTTTATATTCACTCAGGTTATGGCTTATATTGTATTGTAATGAAGCTATTCACTTTTATTTTGTTTATATCGTGCGTCTTTGGGCTTATTTCCTAGATTCGGTCACACGCACTATTTATATTACTCTACCAAATCCTTTTTTTTTCTTTTAACTTTTTATAAGCAAAGACTAGATAAATACTATTTTTTAGTAGTTGTTATATGAAGTAATAATCCTATATAAAGAAATAAGGTAAGTTATCCACAATCAAAAGAACTCTGTTTCCAAAGTGGTAATAGCAAATGATTGGCGCGTTCAGAAACCCTGTAAATCCATAGCTTCATCTTAAACAAGTCCAGACGCGCCCTCAAATTCTCTCGTATAGAAGCCCTGAGTAGTTTCTGAATTAAACTACAAATAGCCTTGACAAGCTTTTGTTCTGCAGTTCGGGAGAGTATTACCTTTTTTGGATTTTGCAGTGTCCCTAGTATTGCCCTAAAATATCATGTTTAAAGGAAAAAAAAAGGGTCTGTCACCGTCTTTTTTTAAGCATGATATAGATTATGCGCAGTTAAAATGAAGACCACTTTACTGTTCAACGCAAACTTTATTAAAATGGGTATCCTTAGCATAATGAACAATGGTTTGATCTAATTCGTACCAGTATGGTATCTTTTCTATATCCTTCAAGTCTGTATCAATTACTTTAATATCATACCCTATGTATATCCCATTCTTCAACCTTATATGTTTCATTCGGTCACCATCTTTGATGTGCCTTGCATTGACCAAGAGTGAGCAGTCTTTAAATGTCATCGATAGTACATACTCGTATAGTCTCTGAATCATATCTGCTCGATGCCCCTTTTCAAAGTTGTCAATTACTTTTACCCATTGCTCGATGTCTATATTTTTTATAGGCTTATGTTTTTCATAGATTGGGAATATGCCTTCAATATCTAATTCGTCCAATTGTCTCTGAAGTTTCTGTATTCTTGATAATATTGGATCCTTTAATATAATTTCCTTGAGAACATGTTTAATGTCATCCATATTCAAGCATAGATCGGAGGATATTTTGAGCGTCTTTGTAAGCGATTTGCATGTTGTCAACACTTCAATCGCCTTAGTTACTCGTGTCTCATTTCTCGAATATAGATCAAGAGGACAGTAGTCGGGGACATGCTTGTTCCGATAATGAGAATGCATACAAAATCGACAATGTGTCTGCTTTAGCTTTGGATATCGTATCAAACTAGATCTTGGTTTAAATCCCCATTTTGGCTATTTATACATAAAAAAAAAGACTAAGTCACTTTTATGTTATTTCTTTGTTAACTTACTTTAAGCTCAAATGTTAATGTCGGAATGGAGTTTGATTCTGTCAGATCCTCCAAGAGTATAGCTACCGTCGAATCACAGTTGATTTTTTTTTCGAGTCGACACAATGGACGCTGTGGTTCAATATGGCTTGCTAATTCAATCAAGAATTTACGAGAAACATGGACAATTTCAAAAGGTAGCACATACTCTTGTCCGAGCAAACGAGCAATGATCTTGTCTGTAAACTGCTGAGAAAACTTTGCTGCTGATTCCGTATACACTTGTTTTTTCTTCACTCTTAAAACCTTCCTTTTCTAAAAAGAAAAAGAGTTTACTAAAAAAATAGTTGCATCATTACTTTCTTTTATGTACTAATTCTACATCTTGGCCCATATATCTGACGACAATGTTGGCATTTCCTTCACCAACATAAGACCAGTCATTAGCCACAAATTGATCTAAAAGCATTCTATCGCCCACAACTTGCGCCGACGCTGTTCTGTCTTTTATAATTTGACACTGCCGCAAATAATAGAGACTCTCTAAAAAAAGGGCGCGTCACAGAGCAGTAATGCCGATGTGTCGGGAGTGGATGATTTGCTCCTGCGGTATGGATATCAAGACATATCGCGCGCATAATTTTTTGCCCAAGGGAGGCTCGCTTACTTTTGGCTTCGCTCAAGCCGGAGCTTCCCACCCTCTCTTTATATTATTACAAGTGCAAAAAAAAAAAGAAAGCAAGCTTAGGTTTACACAACATTAAAGAGACTCTTTTATTTAAATCATAGCCTTCCACCTTTTGTCAATGTTTTCAGATTG
Source organism: Rhizopus sp. PT2906 (assembly GCA_025529335.1). NCBI lineage: Eukaryota > Fungi > Mucoromycota > Mucoromycetes > Mucorales > Rhizopodaceae > Rhizopus > Rhizopus sp. PT2906. The sequence goes on from JAMYHX010000130.1 coordinate 26,982, forward strand.
ATCAAACTTTTTGTTTTTGCATATTATAAATAGCTGGGTATGTTCTTTATTCGTTTATACGCCAAGAATCTTGAATTTCTCTTCGGACGGGACTTGGCTAATGACTACTCTACCTGCGTATGAAATCGAGGCAAATGTCCAAGTGTCAGCAAAACTCCATACTGCACTATATATACTATCTTCATGTTGATCATAAGTACAAATCAATCCATCGGAAGGTTTTCGCCTTTGGGAATGTCAGTGGCCAATATGCTTAAGATATCTTATATTTACCCTATTTCTTCTTCTTCTTCTTCCATAGTAGCAGCCGAAGATATAGAATACACATTATGTAAGTGAACAAGACCATCTGAGCCTGATGCTAGCAGTAGTTGATCTTGTAGAGGGTTGAATGCCACCGACCATATCCAATGACTATTTCCTTCAAGTGTCATTAAGGGCTTTTCTAACTGTCGCACATCCCACAAGTGAACGAGGGCATCATCACTACCAGTAGCTAAATGATAACGTTTGTTCGGGTTGTAATCTACTGCACGAACAGTACTTTGGTGCGCATTTGATATTTTAAAATTATTCTGCCCAGACCTTATATCCCATCCAGCTACACAGCTGCCACCAACAGCCACTACCTGTGGATCATGTGGGTTCCATACAGCATTTTGAAGTAGCTTGAGCGAAGGCGCATCAGAATCTGCTGAAAACATGGATGAAGCATCTATTGTACGCAAAGTCTATTTTTCGTCGTATTAATGAAATATGCTTATGCATTTATTCAACTACAGCACCTTTGCATTCTCAGTGGAAAAAAGATGAATTCGTGTTGAGTCAATACACGCAGCCTGCTGATTTCCTCCTTCATTACTCCAGACAACCCTACAGATAATTGTTGGAATAAATCGAATAAATCTAAATAACTCACTTTTTTGCTCCTTCATAGTCTAATGTCATCAAGGGTATCAATTCCTGCTGTTGATTCTCAATAGATACGCTTGGTTTACGCCATAGAGTAGCCTTTGATTTCAACGGACTCTCGCATGCTATGCATACTTGTTGATTACCTTTTTTGCATAAACTGTGTATGTGTGTACCTGAACTGTGACAAGTAAAAAACACGTCTTCGTCATTGGGACATGATGCAATGTCCCATACTTCTTGTGGATGTTGAAACATAAAGGAAGACAGTAATGCGTTGTCATCATCATATTCTAGTAAGCATACAATATTCTCTTTTGCGCCCACTGTTCCCGCAAGAAACTTGCTCTTTTCTGTACTCTTTTTCACTGAAGTTAAGCATCGTGCCTTTAAAGAGATTAGAAAAGTAAAAGACAAGAAGGAAGAAAATAACGCAGAATAAATAAAACCTGATGTCGAAGACCAAACACATTTGAGTTCTCCATGGCTGAAAAATAAAAAAATTAAAGACAATGGCAGTAGAGCCATTTTATTGGGCGTAAATGCAAGAGTGCCAAATTTTTCTTTGTTTCCTTCTTTCAAAATGTTTGAATTACTGGAACAGTTGAATGACTACAAACAGTTTGTTATAGTCTTTTCATGCATTGTTTATGCTTTTGAGCAATACTTGAAGTAAATTTTATACAAGCGATGTTTATATATTAGTGCTTATTCCATCTCGCAGTTACCGACAACATTGTCGTTACTTGATGCGTCATCGTCCTGATGAGTTGGCTGATATTGTCACTGAAGAAGACTTTAAAAAGTCTCAAGCGTACAATTTGGACAAGTCTCGCTTTGGCTTCATCGAATCCTTCTATAAGCAAGTTGAAACTGTCTTGATGCTTCACTATGACGCGCTTCCCAAGATGTGGAATTTCTCTGGAGATTTGTTGTATAAGATTAGTGGATACAGCACTGATTACGAAATACTTCACTCACTCGTCTTTCTCATCATCTTTGCCATCTTTTCTACCGTCACATCAACACCCTTCAGCTATTACTCCACCTTTGTTGTCGAACAAAAGCACGGTTTTAATAAGCAAACCGTCAAACTCTTCTTTGTGGACATTATAAAAATGCAGTTTGTTATGGCCGCTCTTATGTTTCCATTCATTTCAGCTTTCTTATGGATCATCAAAGCAACAGGCGAAAAGTTTTACTTTTATGTTTGGGTCATTGCGTAAGTTGCTCTCCTCCCCCCTTTTTTTTTACTAGATTGATCTTGATTATTTAACCAATATTCGATAGTATCATCTTCCAGTTGTTTATTATCACTGTTTATCCAACCTTTATTCAGCCCTTATTTAACAAGTTGACACCATTGGAAGAAGGAGAGTTAAGAACTCGCATTAATGAATTGGCAGCACGTATCCAGTTCCCGTTAAAGAAGCTCTATGTCATTGACGGATCCAAACGCTCTAGTCACTCCAATGCTTACTTTTATGGATTTGGAAAGAATAAGCACATCGTTCTCTTTGATACGTTGATTGATCACTCTAATAACGATGAAATCTGTGCTGTCTTGGCTCATGAGCTTGGTCACTGGAAGATGGGACATACACTTAAACTTCTCATTGTCAACCAAATCCATTTACTCTCCATCTTTTGGTTATTCTCATTATTCATCAACAACAAGCAGCTCTACACTGACTTTGGATTTGACACAATGCCTACATTAATTGGCTTCATGTTGTTCCAATTTATCTATTCACCTGTTGAAAGTGTCATTGGATTCTTACAGCACGTCTATCAACGCAAGAACGAGTATGAAGCTGATGCTTATGCTTTGAAACTTGGTTATGCTTCTACTTTACGCAGTGCTTTAATCAAATTGAGTGTTAAAAATCTTGGTGGATTCAATGTCGATCCCTGGTATTCTGCTTGGAATCACTCACATCCTAGTCTTGTTGAAAGACTGAATGCTCTTGGTGTTGAACCCACTTCTGATAAACCCATTACAGTTGAAGACAAGAAAGATTTATAGACGACTCTTTTTTTTTAATAAACTGCATATTGTTTACATATATATATATATATGCTTTCTCTGTTTTTTTTTTCTTGACAATTGAGTCTTCTTGATATTCAAGCTGGGTCATTGTTACAAGCATAATGAAAGCTTAGCGAAAAAAAAAAAGCTGTCATGACCGCGTGACTTGTTTAAAGCACTGTAATTTATTTCTGCCAGAAAAAAGGTGCCTTTTTTCTTTATACAAATGACGCTTAAAAGAAAAGGATCTGATCCAATTGAAAGGCCAGCAAAGCAATCAAAAACATCAGGTTATAACAAGTGCTTGACCAATATAATCAATTTTCTAATAAACTTGCAGAGGAAAAGAAAAAGGGACGTGAAGTACTAGATAACTATGAGGCAGAGGTTGTCATTGAGATTCAAGAAGATCCAGAAACTGTACAGCCAGATATTGATAGACCCAAGGTCCCATTAAGTGCACGAGCAGCAAGACAGGCTGCTATTGCTGCTGGATTGTATAGAACAAACGAAGATGAAGACGAAGAAGAGGATAGAGTCAGTGTGAATGATGAAGATGAAGAAAGAGAAGAAGAGGAAGAAGAGGAAGAAAAACCAGACAGTATACTAGATGAAATAAAAGATATCTCTGAAGAAACGCAGGACATGACAGATGGCGTGAAAGAGCCATTTAAAAAAACAAAGCCGTAAGAAAATACGTTTTATCGATGGATCTATACTAAAAAACACCTACAGATCATTGTTGGTAGATCACAATTCGGTCAGCAAATTTACTTACTCAAAGACAAACACATGCGTCCTTAAACAAGAAGATGAGACATATATGTTTATTGGTTTAAAGCAAGGAGAAGTAAGAAATAGTTACTTTATTAAAATCAATGCTAATCATGACTAGGATCTGGTCTTTATGGGTGAAATACTGGTTGCACCTCTCTATGGCGCCATCTCTATTGCTGGAGCAACAATTTCATCGAACCGACCCGTTCCTAAGGATCGAACAGAGAACGATATACCCGTATACTTCTACCCCGTCTTCTGCCCACTATCTCACGCACTTTTACGCATTGCGCCTGTCAGCATAGACCAGCCTTCGATCAGACCACATAACGATCCAGTCGAGATGGATGAAAATATACTTGAAGCTGTCTTTGAAGAATTGACAGTAAATGAGTTTGATGCCATCATTGTTATCAAGGATTTATATGGTAATGGACTTGAATCTATGAAGGATGCGGTGCCAAAGCGTAGAAATGTAGTAAAGTTCTCAAAAAAGGAAGCCAGACGAGATATGTCTTTGACGATCAACATGTTTCCTGGATTTCATCCTATCCTTGAGCCTGTACCTGGCGTAAAGGCATTCAAAGTAGAACTCTCGTGGGAATCAGAGACGTTAATCGCGCTAAACTCGGCCGCTGAACGCAAATCACCGATGGTCAGCGTCGTCTGCGGTGGTAAAAACCTTGGTAAATCATCCTTTAGCAAGTACCTCGTGAACCGATTATTGACGCGATACAAGAAGGTGGCGTATATTGAAACAGATGTGGGACAGACCGAATTCACGCCAACAGGGCTCCTATCGCTCCATTACATTGAACACCCTATCCTTGGTCCATCCTACACACATCAGCAGTTTGAACCAGCCCGTAGCTTCTTCTTTGGTAGCAATTCACCGCGAAGCAATCCCGATTATTATTTGGCTTGTATTCACCAGCTCGTTCGTCACTGGAAGCACGACCAGATGATGGAGGATGACGAAATGGGAATTCCGCTTGTAGTCAATACCCAAGGCTGGATTTCTAATGTAGGGTACGATCTGCTTATGGGCCAAATCAAAAGTATTGCACCTACAGATGTATTTGCTCTTCGTCACAGTACCTATCTTAAAAAGAACCTATCACCTTTCTTTGAGAGCGATGTCATGGCAACAGTAGATAGCACGTTAAGTTTGTCCAAGGTAACACCGACGGTTCGTTTCATCGATTGTTATTACCGCGAATCTGGCGTATCTATCTTTCCAGATTTGTTTACAGCATCCAAGTTACGTGACATTACCCTGGCTTCCTATTTCCATCAAACAGAGATGGGGCAAGACGCATATCTGAATCCACAATGGGATTATCAGAAACATATTATCGACCGAACTCCTTGGGTTGTTGACTGGCGAGCACATCTAAATGCGATCTGGATCACTTATGAAGAAGTTAAACTTGAAGAATTATTATATGCGTTGAATGGATGTATAGTGGGCATCATGGGTGACGTAGAAGATTTTAAAAAGCAAAAGGGACCTGACAGAGCTATATCCACTGACGAAAATGAGTTTGTAAAGTATATTGATAAGGGAGTTTTAGAGATGACTAACACCTTTATAGACACCACCTACATATTACACCACGCGAGATCAACCACCACCTAATCCTGAAAATATAACGTGCCTTGGCTTAGGTATCATCCGTGCCATTGATCCGTCACGCCATGCATTCCTGTTAGTGACACCACTGCCAGCTGAGACATTAGAAAAGACATCTGGGTTTATCAAAGGAGAAATGTGTCTACCTTCATGGGCTTTTTTGGACGACAAATTAGGTACTAGCAATGGTATTGCCAAGGTACCTTGGAAGCAAGTGCCTTATGTGAATCCTGGTCCAAGAGAAGGCGTTGGAGCCAGAATACAGAAAGTACGACGTAATTTATTGCATAGGCCAAGAAGGATTAAAGAAGGACATAAATAAATAATAAAAAGTGTGGGTCGTCAAAAGTTGTATTTTATGCAAAAGAATATTCTTTTGGCTACAAGCATATACACACATATGCATACACGTATACATGTTTACACATTATAAATAGATACGCGCGCCATTGTTTATATTGGATATTATCAGTGATTACAAAAAATTAATTTTGTGTGCGTGTGTGTGTGTGTGTTTGTGCATGTATGTCAAGATATGCAATATGCGATGCAGTTATTATTAAGAGTTACATGCCCACACGACGCTTCAAAGTTGTCATGGAAACAAAGTAGAGCTTTTTGACATCTCCATCTGATAAGCTCAACGGTTGCACGGTCCTGATGTTTGGGAATGTTGTACACACACAGAGGTGGATTGATCTTCCAATCAGATGTTTTAAACATACAATTGACAAGAGTTTTCTAAGCATGCCCCCTTATTTGATATGAGCAACATAAAGAAGACATGATAACAAACCAAGCAAATAATTGTATAAGAATGTCATTATTAACATTGTCATTGAGCAGTTGAAGAAGAAGAATGATTAACTCAAGGTGATATTCATAGTTACTGAATGATCTTTCTTAAAACTAACGTAAATGTATTTGATTAATCAATAAAGTCATCTTTATTCTAATTAAAACATTGGGTTAATGCATACAATTGGGTGAAATCCCTCAAGGATATTAGTCAGTTCAACAGTAACATTAAGAAAAGATGTAATATTAAAAAAAAAGTCATGGAATATTAAATAGGTGAAACTACGTCGATCGCATGTATAAAAAAAGAGATATATTGTCTTAGCTTGATTCTCCCCGAGTCAGTTCTAAACTACTTTAGATCCTTCAACCCAAACGCCACTGATCATTCCAATACAAAAAAAAAATAAACAAACAATAAAAGTGTAATAGTCCAAGAACGAAAAAAAAGGGGGAGGAAAGGATAATGAAAAATAAAAAGAAGGGGGATGACTGCGTAAGAGGACAACTGCCATCACCATTTAAGGCAAGTATGACAACATGGCTCTACCAAAGATCGATCGCCTTTTTTGAAAAGATAGCCGTGTATTTTCACTTATTGTCAATGATGAAATAATTCAAGGGCGATATTGAAATGGATGATCATTGTACTACTAAGAAATCCAATTGGCAGCATCCGTATTTGCAAATATGAAACAATAATCCTTTATACCCCCAAATCATATCCCCCAAATCATGATGCATGACATTTTTCACTCCTTGATTGATTTACCTAATAAAGTAATCATGAAAAAGCTAAAGAATATAAATAATTCATCGATCAAATAGTAAAAAAAAAAAAATCTTATTTTTCTTTCTTTCTTTCTCTTTTTAAATTTTGTTTTCATTCCCTGAAAAAAAAAAAGCCATAAAAAACAACAATCCTATTGTTACAACTTTAGCAACACACACATAATACAAAACAAAAGGAAACAAAAAAAGCTTATTTAAACAATCATTAAATTGGATATAAATATATAGATTTAAAAATATATTTAAGTCTATATATAAATATACATCCGCACAAGCACACACACACACACACACACACGCCCCTTAAATATATATAATTCATTCTTTATTCTTTCTTTTTATTGTACGCAATTATGGAAATACTTGAGATTATAAACAGTCAAGCATCCACCATTGGAAAAAAGGCACATTCGTGTACAATGCCTGGCTGCACTAAATCATTTGGTAAAGTTATTTATTGATCTCCTCCTTGTTCTATTCTCACCTTACTTCTTTCGCGTGTGTCTATTTGTATCTGCAGGTCGTCGCTCTGACTTGGCAAGACATGTCAGGATACACACCAATGAAAGGTAACTCCGCACTGAACCTCTTTTGGATATATGTTTAACCTTCCTATTCAGACCATATGTGTGTCACGAGCTAGGCTGTGGAAAAAGCTTCACTCAGGTATTGTTTCAATCAAGAAACTTGATTTTTTTGGTCATATATCACTCTTACCCTCCTCCTAATATAATCAGAACTTTTGTCTAGATATCAGCCCTCAAGGTGCATTCTCGTACTCATACAGGAGAAAGACCTCATCAATGTGAATATGAAGACTGTGGAAAGACGTTTGGTGACAGCAGTTCATTAGCTAGGCACAGGTTAATACACATTTCATTTCCCATTATGCATTATACTCATGCCTTATTTAGGCGCCTTCATACAGGCAAAAGACCCTACAAGTGTTCATTCGATGGCTGTGGTAAATACTTTGCTCATAAATCAATCATGAGGCAACACCAACGTCAGGCTCACGGTCCTCAGCCAAAGAAAGCACCATTACAGTGGATTTCTTGGAACGAAATGATGATTCCTGGGAATCGTAAGCGGAACGAGAAAAATTGTTGGAAACCATTAGATCAAGTATTGAAGGATGGAAAACCGCTTGAACAACAACAACAGCAAGCGCCACCTGCCTCTCCTGCTCCTTCAGAACACAGTGCAACAACCTTTGACAGCGACGATGCCGTCTTTAGCCCATCTTCAGCTAGTGTCCGATTACCTACACCTGTTATGCCTTCACCCATTCCTAAATCCAGTCCTTATTATTATCATAAGCAATTGTCACCCCAACAGCAACCCTGGTTACCCTCAATCTTTAAAGAACACTCACTCCTTTATCCTCCTATCACAGATTCCAATATACCAATATTTTTAGGTTATTCTCATCAGCAACCATACGACTTTATTTAGGCAATTTTTCCTTGTTTATGAAACTCCCTACCGTTCATTTGTCTTATTATCTATGCTGAATATGTTTATTATGTCTTTGTATGATCGTCAATTCTATGGTTATGAAATAAATAATCTTTATGCTTATGTTACACGTGAAGATCCTTTTTAAATTTATACAACTCAAATGACAAAAGAGAGACAAGACATTGATGACAATCTACAAAATGGAGCTTCTATATTTGGACAATTTAACCCATCCAGTGCGGTTGAGATCGGATTGCGCGGATGCTAGAATACCAATGAGCGGAAGTAGAATATATGATCTACGATAACGGAAAATTATTAAATGTTATTTCGATCAGGAATGACAAGACCTTTATTGCGTAGACTAGAAAACAATAAGTCACACTAAAGACATATATGCAAATTATTTAAGGAATCAGTAATATGTATCCTTTTTCTTTTTGTTGACTATCTTCGACTGCAAAAAGCACAAGACATTTGGGCGCGTCTTTGAGAAAAAAAGATTCATGTAATACACTGATTACAGGCTTTGTCGTCATAAGTATTTACTTGTAGAAAAAGAATTTATTATAAAACGCTTTATCAACGGACGCAAATAAAAATATTAAAAATGGAGTCATATAGCAACATTCTAGACGCTTACTGTGGTCAGCGTCTTGCTTTTGATTTCAAATACAATTCAAAGGCGAGATAAACATTACTTCCACACAGCCACCCATTTTCGCCTTTTTTGAACCTGCAGAAAATAGGCGGCAAATCTGTCCATATGAGTCACACAAGAAAACTTGCTCCTTAAGAAGTTCTGTTTGTTTATTCACAAAAACACCTTTTCCTTTTTCTCTCTCTTTCCCACATGTACTTGTCAGCGTAATGTCCTGTGGACAAGATAACTCACTCTCCGACCTTGTTCAACAGTTACCACTTGAAAAAGACAGAAAGAGATACAGTAAACTGATTGAAATGTCAGAGTCTTTACAGTCGAGGCTAGATTGTTTATACTCTCAAAGTACGATTCCTTGCCCGCGGGATATACGTTTAAGAAAGCAGTACTCTCTTGCAAGTTTTGGTAGCGATATAACAGCTCGTACGGATGATGTCGAAGGAGTTAAAGACACGAGCAAAGCAAACGGCACTCCTTATTTCTATTTTATGGATAATGACTCGTGGCCCCGACCCTCAATACAGGAAGGACATGTGTATAGGAAATTAGACAAGGCCACCTCGATGCAATTTGCACCCAAGTCCACCTATTTTGACAGATATCTTGGTTCGGATAAAATCCTATTGCATGTACGGAATGAATCAGATCGTATAAGATCATGTGCTGTTCATGTCAAACCTTCTGCTCTACGCAGAAGTCGTCAAATTCATCAACCTTTATCTCAAGAACAGATCAAAACAGAAAGCGAAAGCCATGACAGCCACCTTTGTCATAATGAGAAAGCATCTTTTGAAACTCTCGCCAAAGAAGATACATCCCTTGTTGATAAAGTAACTAATAATGACAGCTGTGAGCCTATATCCTCTGTTGACACCGAATTGACAAAACGTGAACATAATATGACTGCATCATCTGTTTTGACAGCAAAACACAACGAGCCAACTGATTTGCCAACACCTCCAAGCACACCATTTGGTCAAGATACATCTTTTCTAGATTTGCCGCCCCTAAGACATATTCGGAAGGTAATAAATATATAGAATATATAAAATATTAGGGAGATCTTACCTATCTGTGTGTATTAGAAAACACAAAGTTTAAGGCGGCTATTAAAACGAACCTACCGACTAAATGAGTACGAGGTGATGAAAGCTCACACTATTCATGCTTCTCCCTTTTCGGATGGACTACTTATTAAGGCATTCAACATGTCTTTGGGTGAACCGAAGCTTTTGCTCAAATTACTAATGACCAACATTAGTCATGATACCCCTGAAGAGCAAAAGCGGCTCGGATTTACATTTTGCTGGCCAAGTGTAAAATCTAATGTTTCTATTGATTCAAATGATCAGGCAAAGCTGTCAATTGCTCCTGACTCCTTAGTTAAGGAGGCACTTGCCATTTGGTTAGAGAATGAACGCTTGGTATGTTTAAAATGATTAATAGAAGTGTGATTATTGCTAATATTTTTGCACTAGCCTTCTTTGAACAAGGTGGATGAAATCCTGAGAGATGGCAGAAAGGTTTATTTGGTATATGATGTGCATTTATTTTGAGCTGATAAAAAAAAAGAACGGAGAGCTTGTTTATAATGAACAACGAAAATGTGCTTTATAAAATTGTTTGGCAATATAATTTATACCTTATTAAAATAACAATGCATCCGGTGATATTTGTTCAAGTATAGTTAGAGGACCTTTCATGACATAGAACGCACTTATTTGGTATTATAGCTTCATGTAAATGTATGTTTAAGAAAAACAACTTTTATTTAAAGCTTCGATTTTGAGACCTTGCCAAGTAAATCAAGCCCTGTCAGGCTTTCTAACTGCTTGACTGCTTCTTTTGAATGACCCATCTTGACCTCTAAAAAAGAAAGAATGAGAATACATGCAAAAAGCCGCCAATAGAACACATTACGAATAGTTTTCATTCCAAGCTGACTAGCAGATCGAAGGTTCATGCCAATGTCGTCCAAAAAGATAGCTTCATTAGGTTGAATATTTAATAATCTGCAGGCATGAAGGAAAAAGTTGGGATCCGGCTTTCTAGAATTTTTTTAAGGTTCAGGGGTATATTCTCTTTAATTTACACTCAATGTTACCGAAGACCGACCAAGCGTGACTCTATAAAGTAATCGAAAATCCCACGGAGTTCGATTGCCGCTGAAGCACCCATTGCCTCTGCCTCCTGAAGATCATCCTCAGGTAATTCAAAGTTATTGGTTAATGCAGCCAAAGTATACTTGCCACTTTCTAAATTCGGAAAGCTGTCATCATCTTTCCAACTATATTTTCTTTTTTTGTTGTACCTTTTAAACATTGAAGGGCAGAGTAGATATAAGGATCTATGCGTGCTGTTTCTAACATCATCGTTTTGAATAACTCTTTGCCATCAACATGAACATCAGGAATATATTCAGGTACAGCTATATCTATAGATGAGAACAGAATATTCTTCATTCCTTTTTTTTTTGGATTACGTTTTCCGGTCTTCTTCAGATACTCTTTATAATGCTCTTTATTAGTGGGATCCGACAGTTGCAGACCAAAGTCTTTATAGAAATCATTCAACTTGAGTTCTCCTCTTTCTAATTTCTAATACATGGCCTTAATTTTTATCATTAAATTAATGAATATATATTACCTGAAAGGCACCGTTTTCTCCTTGTCGTACACTATTATCATACAAGAGTCATTTGAATAATACAAATATCATAATTCATACATACATTGCAACATTGATATAATTTCTTGGCAAACCATGCTTTTGTTCGTAGGCATGGATACCAGCCATAGGTGAACCTACACAAACACCACCTTCAAATACATTAGTCATAACATCATAATCAACACGTCTTTTATTACCAATATCGAAAATAACAGCTTTAATTGTCATCTAAAGAAAAAAAAAAGACTTTTTCCCCACAATCAATTTCCACTGACTGATCGTATTTCTTTTTCTTCACGTGAGAGAATTCAAAGTCAGCAAATAGATCAAAAATAAATTATTTTATTAGATACAACAATAAATTAAATAGAGAGAAAGAATTAAAGACAGCTGCCTTCGTTAATACCAAAGTAGGTTAAGTGATCAGCGATAGAGGTGAAAGGAACGATAGAGTTACTGCATTGTTTGGTTTCAATGTTGGAAGTACAGATTTGAACATCAGCAGGGTCTTCCTTGATCCAAGATTCGACACCGGGGTGAAGATAACCGAAGGCTTGAGGAGGAACATGAGGGACGATATCACGCTTGTGAACGGTACGGTGGAAGGGAATTCCGGTGCTGTCGACGTAGTAAGCGAATGCATTGTTACCGACACGAGGACAACCAACAGTATAGATGCTCAAGTTCTTGGGAGATAATCTCTTTTCACGTTGGTAGAGATCCATACCAGCGAGCAAGGCTTGGGCACCACCGAGAGAGTGGCCGGTGACGATGACCTTATAGTCAGGGTAAGCGGTCAATTGGTCTTGAACGACGGGGAAGTAGTCTTTGACAACTTGGTTGTATGAGGAAAGGAAACCAGCGTGAACTTTGGCGCCCTTGACAGGAGAATAATCAGTAAAGGTGAAGACCATGTCAGTAATAGCGCTTCTGAAGGAATTAGTACCACGGAAAGTAACATAGATGGTCTTTTGAGCATCACTTCTCAAGATAAAGCCATTGGTATCAGAGAGAAGAGAAGTGAAGGTCTTGATAAGCTTACCATCAGGAACATACTTGAGACATTGCTTACAGTCCCACTTGGTACCTGGAACGACACTACGACAGTAAGCAGTAGCAGCAACACCAGCGTAGTTAGTGAGCTCTTTGATTTGAGCAGCAGTGGCTGTGACAACTTCACCTGAATCAGAGCTGGGAGCAGTGGACGTGGCAGGAATAGGAGGAGGGTTCTCGGGCAAATCCAAGGTCATACCACCGACGGCTTCAGTATCACGCTTGATAAGAGCAGTGTAGTTGCCACCGTGAGCTTGGTACCATTGAACGTTCTTGTTAATATAGTAAGCTTCGGCATCGGGATCACCTGTGGTTTCAGGATGGGAAGGAGGAGTACAACGGCTAGAGATGAGAGGAGGGAGTTGGAAGTCAGTGCCATTAGTTGCCTTGACTGAACCTTTATGACCAGCAACAGGAACAGCAGATGAACCAAGCATCATAGAAGAGACAAGAAGGCAGAGACTGACGCCTTGAGAGATGGTAGTGAATGAAACCATGACTTGCTAATTAGATAAGGATTAGGGAATGAGAGTAAGAGATGCCAATGGCTGATGAAGAAAAAAAAAAGCAAAGAAAGATCGCGCTATTTATACTAGAACTCGCCCATATGTCTTTCTCTTCAATTTGCAAAGTGACACGAATTGATGAAGCTATGGTTACATCTTGTTCCTTACTTGTAGTAACACATTGGTAACACATCCCTTGGTTCCCAACATAAGATTCCTTTCACTTAAACACAAGATCATTGTCCGATCATTTGTCCTTTCCTTGGCTGGGAAATGCTGGTGGAAATATTCGTGCAACGCTGCTCGAATAGATGTGCAACGAAAGTTTCAGCTGGCTTTATTCGTTTATGCTTAACCATTGGATAGGACAAATATACTATTTTTTGTCTCCAATGAGACTTTGGAAATTCAATTATTCCTTTGACAACATTTCAGTAACTTTTACTCATTGTGTTCCATGGAAAAAGAGTTAAATTAACTTACCGCTTACGTGCTCGCACACATAATTAGATTTGTGACATTTGTTACTTTTTATGCTTTAAATCTCCCAATGAAATTATTGCAGAATTACCATGGTAATTTTTCATTTTATTTGTTCCATGGTAACCATTGTTTCTTGAACATTGTGCTTACTTTCCTTAAATGGCCGGATTCATGTCCAGCAGTTACGTTCTATGCATAATTTAACTCATGGCAAGCAAAAGTAAGCTGATCATTGTAGCTATTTTTAATTGCATCCGTTGATTTATCATCCATCTCCCTTCTCTCTGTTCTACGTAATGCAACTTTTTTGTTGCTGTTGTTGTTATACATAATCCAGGATCACACCTTCTAAACATAACTACAGTAAAGGAGTAAAACAAAGTTATAGTTTATTGAGGGATATACCGGGGTGGCAAGTAGGAGAAAGCGGATCAACTAGATCAGCATTATTTGAATGCATATTTTTTTTTCTTTTGATTCAGCAGATTTTGCTGCGCGTCTGCGAAACCCTGGAAGTTTAATAGATGCTGTCTAACCAATAACGTATATGTGTGCTACTTGGCATAGCTTATATGAAGGACAAAGGGAAAATAAAACGTGTTTTTGGTTGTTGCAAAGGCTAAGTATATACATAATCGACTACATGCTTCACACTATTGGTGGCAAAGTTCCCTTAGTCTCTATCTGGCTCTTTCACGTGCTGAATGCATGATAGAGAGTATATTCGTAGATCCTTGCTCCCAAGTCTCAATCTTTTTTCTGTTTTGCATGAACCTTATGGCCATTTTGCGCCCAAAAGATCAGCAGTAAAGCTTAACTACGGGCATAGCAAACAAAAGGCATGAGTGTCTCCTTTGTATCACATGTATGCATTACATAAGGCAAGACTTGATTTACACTTGTATGTTCCCTATGTTCCTCTGTCACAACTTCCAAACATGTGCAACTTTTTTTTTTTAAAAAAAAAAGCTTAAATGAATTAATGGAAAGTTACAGCTTTATCAGATAATCTAATACTAGAACGAACACCGGGAATCGTATGATTCGTTTCGCCTGTTACTGGAATGACGTTGACTCTTATTGACTATCTCTCTTTTACAGTTTTTATTCTCGACTATATGCATGGATTCACTAGGTACATGCTGCATTATACAATCCACATAACTTTAACTCTCATTAGCATATCTGCTATTAGCATTTGTGCGACATAGTTTATCTTAAGGAGCCTATTATTAGTGCGTAATAATGATTTGACGAAGCGATAGACTCTGAGTGTTCCCTCACTTCTAACCATCAGAAATTTTATTTATTATGTTTGAGATAATTCTTGGCGAGGTTCGCTGAACGCACATAATTACTCACTTGTACCAACCATCCTATAAATAGAATCCAGCAAAGAGCATCTGAAGCTTTGAGCATTGAGCAAGCGTCATCTATAGCCATTACCCAAGGAAAGACATCAGGATTGTTAAACTGTACCCTCCATTGCATGTAATTTGTCCAAAGACACTCGAGAGCCGAACCATCAGTCATGACATCAGCTCCTGGAATAGCAGGCAGCAAGGCAGCAAGAAACAAGGTAGCTGCAAAAAAGGAGATGGATCCTTGCATCGTCCTAGACGGTGACCATGCTTTGTATTTGGGACTTGGGTCGAACGAAAGAATGATGCTGTAAATAGTGGCTGTAATTGTCGGTATAAACATATAGACAAAGGTGGCAGGATAAGCAAATGTTTGAAAGTTACCTTGGAGTTGATGTTAGTGGTCATGTAGTCGTTAAGTTCTGTTAAAACTTACCATAACCAGCAACTTCTGCACCGCTGCTGACGAAATGCTTGACCTTTGAAGTGACTGCCAACAAAAGAGCAAAAAGGATGACTCCGATAAGCGAATTCCATATATGAATCACTTGGATTAAGCTTGGTAATGATCTCATCATCAACCTGCTTGAGTAAAATGGAAAAGAAAACGTGCAATTAAAGCGGAGGAAGAAAGATTTACATCAGCGTGGGACAAGCCTTCCTGAACATTGACCCCCTATTTACTCCACCATTTATTTAAAACAAGCAGCGCTGATTTTTATTTTGTGTACGAGAAATGGTTTAGGTTTTTGCATCTAATTTGTGATGAATGCGTCCATGATAAGCATTAAGTTTTTAAGGAGTTCTCCCCCTTCTACTTACCGGTCACACTATAGTTAAGGTACTTGCAAATCAGCATTTAAAACAAATAACTCTCTTAACATTCAATAAAGAAGCCAGAATGTTCAACTAGTCTTGATTTAGTTTAGAACTTAATTTATTATTTTAAGAGATATTGATCTTTGCTAAATTATCGCGCTATATTTTTTCTATGCTTCCATTCTTTATCTTACTACAAATACAATATGTGTCGCACAGTGTATTTGAAATAGAAGAAAAATGAACTCTTCAATGCTTATACATGTCTGTGTTCCCATGTACTGTCATGGAAAAACTCGTCCGAGCTATCAGTAGGAGGCTTTAGCCCGATTATGCGTTAATTATATACACTATACAGTGTGAGTATTTTATCGGCTTTAGATGACTCTCATAATGTGAACCAAGTGCTTGATTTCATTCGGTTACAGTGACCCATGTACATTTTGACATATATAAGTATGAGTGCCTTGAGGTCTGATGACAAGCCTTTTCATATCCAATATTTTAGAGTTTGAAGTATGTGCAACGTGTTGCTACGCGAATAACCGATATTATTTATTTAAAGCAACTCTCTTACAATGACAAGCCTTGGTTTAATCAGTTCTGTTGGCTCAAACGTATCACAAATGCATTTTGGAAGCATGTTTAGCCGCCTTTCAAATCATGACATGGCACTGGAAGAAAATCTATGAGAAACCTACGCAGATGATACCTCACAGCTTTTAGATAGTTGTAAACGACATTTATATTCTCTCAGAAGAGTAAATATATGCCTCAATGGCTTACTTTCTCTGTTCATTGCACTCAGCTTTTAATAAAGTTTAATGTACTTTACGCAAATATAAAAAAAAAAGAGCAGATGTTTATTTTCATTCATGGTAACATTACTTTTAGGGAACACTTTATCAATAAAAAAAAGAAATGTGAGAACATCTACTGCTGAGCAAGTGTGGACAAATCCTATCATTAAATGTTTTAGTCGGTTGTTTGTGTTTAGTTGGATATTGCCCACATGTTGAACGCATTTAGCATAGAGCAATATGTGACCATTGGCAAGAATTAATATGCTGTAAGGCTCTTCTCTTTTGGTTACTTTTTAATAAATATTCTAGAAAAACGATTTTCTCTTTGAAGCTGGTCTTAGTATACTACCTGAATATGTTTATATATATAATGTTTGAGCCAATGATTGACAGTAACAGTCGCAATCACATGAATCTTTCATAATGTCAGTAATGGTGTAACACAGCTGCTTTTATAAAGTTCTATTGGCTCCATGCATTTGGAGATGTTGTTGCTTTGTAATTATTATCTGTTTCGATATCCTTGTATGCCCAATATACTGAGCTCTTAATACACCTGCGCCATATATTTCAAAGTTGATGTTACCGTAATTTCACTCTTGTTAAAAGCGCTACACAAGATATCAATGTCTAAAACAATTAATTTAGATATTCTTTCTTTTCGCTAGACTCCTTTAATGGCAATCCAGTCATCATCATTTATTTATCATAAACATCTTTGTCTCTTTCTTTATTGAGAAAACGACTCATTTCATATACAAACATTCGTCAGTAACAAGGGAGAAGTATGTAGCTCTTTCAGAAATTTAACAAAAGATTAATAGACCTTATTATTAAACTGAGACAATCTTTGTGTGAGGGAATATATGGTTGTATCGTTACTAATATTACACTTTCTCATCATTAATAATTAACATCATTTATATCTCTTTCTACCTTCTAGAAGGTCCCACACTAGGGCCATTCTTTTGATTTATTATTGTCATCTTAAATTTGATTAAGACTCGTTAAGCTTTAGATAAACGATGCGTGTGTTGGACCTATCTATTGTTTCATTTATCTGATAAACAAATAAAAACAATATGAGCCCTTGGTAGTGCGTTATCCCAACAAACTTTATGTGGTATAGCACGGCCTTGTTGTTTCTCTTTCCACATCTTTTATGAAAGTACACTACGCTATGTTAGATAAATCAATGAGGACTAGCGTCCCAAACTTGTAGTTATCAAGTTGTTGGATAAGCAAAGACATGCAAACTTCTTTTTCAATAGCTTTTCATCAAATGAATTGTTCTATTGACGGAAAAGTCTGTTGTAAGCGGGCTACCTTTATACCGTCTGTTTTCACTTTTTTAAGAAAAATCCACAACACCGAGCCTTTCTTATAACTAAACAAGTAACAAATACCTTTCATATAGCTACTATACATTCCTTAACAACAGGCGCATATAATACCATAGAATATATACTAAAGTTTGCTTATTCTATTGCTCGTTCTTCCACACATTTCTATATTCAAATAAACTAGATGGTCTAAATCGTAGATTGACAGCTGCGCGATATAACTGTACATTAAGGTAAAAGACTGAAATAGAGTATATACATGCTAATTTGTTTATACAATCTATCTGTACAATAACTAAAGCCTTATGAAACTTAGTGTCCCATTTCGACTATTTATAGGTTGCTTGGTTAACTCAAATAGTGGGTGGTACAGGAGCAAGCTGCATAAACTTACGGTTCATTGTGCTGTTTTTCTACAGCTTTCTATTTTACACAATTCAATATTCTAGCAAAGTAACGCAATCTGCCTTCTTACGCTAATATCTCGTCACAATACCAAAAACAACACAACTATATCATTTTACCAAAGAAAGGAAGAAAAGTAAAATCAGGAAGTCACTCGAAATTTCGAATTTCTAGCAGCTTCGGGACCTCTTGCATAAAAGAAAAACATATAAAAGGCCCTTCCTTTTGCTTGGACAGGAACTTACTCGTTAGTAAAAAAAAAAAAAAAAAAGTAAATCATAGTATCAAAATGGCTCTTACAAACAGATTCTTTGCTGACGCTTTCCGTGATATGCACCGTGCCTTTTCTCTTTTGGATGATCCTAGCTTCTTTAACGATGCTCGTCGCTCTTTGGCATCTTCCAATAACTCATTTGGATCCCTAAGATACCCCGCTACTGACATTTGCGAGACTGCTGAAGGTTACGAACTTCACGCTGATTTACCCGGTTATGACAAGAAGGATATTCATATTGATGTCTCAGACGATAATACCTTAACATTGAGTGGATCTGTTCAGCATTACCGCGAATCCTCTAGCGAAGAAGGCAAAGAAGGTGCCAGAAATGACAAGGCTAATAACAATGCAACCAGATGGTGGACTAATGAAAGAGTATCTGGCAACTTCCAGAGATCATTCAGCTTCCCTACTCCTATCAACACCTCTGGTATCAAGGCTAGCTACGAAAATGGTGTCTTGAAGGTCTGTGTTCCAAAGGCTGAGAACGGTGGTAAGAAGCGTATTGAAATTAACTAATCGCACGGTTGTCGAAATGAAGACAAAGATGTGGTTCTTTTTTATTCGTAGTTTTAAAACTATTAAATAAAAAATAATGTGTATTTATAAAGTATTTGTGACCTAAAAGTTGTCAAATTCATATCATCAGTACTAAAGCATTTCATCCTTTATTTTTAACAGATACAATTCTTTATATAGTTTCTTACAAATGTGTATTCAATACTTTAACTTTTATTAAGCGACCCTTCTAAGAGATGTATGAGAGATAATATGCTTCTATGTGCCAAAACAAAATAACAGCGCGTCCTTTTTGATCTTTACCAACACACTTTTTATTATCATGTGTATTTTTATTTCCATACAAGGAGCAATAATACACTATACTCAGCAATATATTAAGTATAAAGAGATAGCCTTGAATTTTATTAATTTAAACTACAAATAAAAAAGTGCGGCTCAGAGAGCACAGTACCACATCTAAAGTCGAAATGGAGACAATTAAGGTTGAATTAGGAGCGAGATTCAATATAGATTATTGTATGAAAAATTTGGATAATACTTGAAGCTGAATTTAATTCGTCGTCGATCTCTGCACTGATTTCGTATCGCTTCCATTTGTGTTAATTTTTCTTTATAATCGACTTTGCCAATACAATCGGCATATTTGGATCTTTGTCTTTCTCGTAGACTACATCAAATAGTGTCTTTAAAATTTCTTCAACCACATAGTGATAGTTTGAATCATCAGGGACTAAATCGAATACAATGCAACATGCTTCTTCATACGAGATCATTTTGATAAAGGAAGCTTGGAAATGCACGAGAGAATTAATGCTATAAGCGCTACTCTGTGATGCCATCAACAAATCTTTTCAATGTACAATGTCATGTTAAGCTTGCTCAGAACAGACATCTTTTCATGCTCCTTGATATAGAACACAACGTTTATAAAATTTCAAAAAGAAATGTGGTTATTACTGTATTTTATGTGGTCGGTTTGATGGACAAAGAATCAAGATCATTCAAGTGTAATTATGATGATAAAGAATATCCCATTGGGTAGCCTTAGGTTAGACTTTGGTAGTGTGAAGTTGTTGTAGTATCCACGCTAATATTCAGTGCTTAAATACAATATCTAGAGTTGAACCTAATGTTACTATAAGATCTGTTACACCTTAATCAAATGTGGTCAATGCAGTTCAAATACCTCAGCTTAGTATTATTATAGATTATACTATCATCTCTTTTCTCCTTACTTTATTCCGAATAAACATACAACACAGTTTCATCGTACGTATACTTTGTTTAAAACTATTTTCAAAACCTAAATACAACAGTTGTATAGTAAACGGCGGTAATGATAGCATTAAAAAATAAGTATTCACTAACTAATGGCCCAAGATTATTTCTAACATTTGTAACTGTGCGATAAATCGACCAGGATTTGGAGCGATCGATGCCTGAATTAAGCCATTTCTATTGAATACATCAGTTGAGCCGTATGTTAAATACACATAATGACCATTTCGGAAAGAATACAAAGCCGCATGCTAAAGGGGATCCAAACAACGGTCGATGATTACTTGTTGACAAAAATGGTACGTATGAAGTCAAAGCTCGATATAATCAATCAATTGGGAAAGCCGAATTCATTGACTACATCGAGGTTGAGTAAATCATATATAAAACTCTGCCAAGACGGGCAATGAAAAAATGAGGACTTATGCTTCTGTTTAGACAAAATAATTATTCCAGATCTTCATTCAACACCGTAAAACTGCGAAAGGCAACTGGGAGAATATCGGGTAAATTCGCAAATCGCCGTCAAATGAATCAAATGAAACGCGAATACGACAACTGAATAAAATGATCAAGAGGCTAAGAAATACTAGCATGTGCACAAGCGAGTATGCCTCCCCATGCTGTAAATCAACATCTCCATTAGTTTAAAGAGCTTCTGATGGTAATTCAGTAATTAGTATGCTTGACAATATAAATGGCAATATGCAAGGTAATGCGATTTACAGATATTTTCTAGATATACAGTAGAGAAAAGCTAACTACTGCATTAGATCTTTTAGAGATTGTTACAAAATCAGGAAAAATGATTAGACTTTGCGCTATCGAATTTGCGGGCCTCACAGATGATCCTGTCAACTTGATAAAATTCTTAAAGTAATAAAGAAAAATGTAAATCAGTTTATATAAATATTAAAACGATTTTTTAGGGCATATAGACAAATCAAAGAAGTAGTCGTAGACAACAAAGGCATACTGGAGATATTTTCAAGACACCAGATAATCCATGAAGATATATCAAAGCAATTCAAATGTAGGAAAGGACCAGTGAAGATATCGATGTAGTCAGCATATGCATTCTCCTTCTCTTTCTTCTCACTTACTTATGATAGGACAATATCCTTCCCTAGCCTGAACACATTTTTACACTTTTTTTTTAATTGGTTTTATCAGCCATACTTCTTTTACCTTACAACCTTTTTTACACAAATAACAAGAGTTCCATTTCGTCCAAAAAAGGAAAGCATAATGTCTGAATTTTAACTTTACTTGATCCAAAGAAAGGGACTGTAAAAACCCTTTTAGAAGTGAGTTTCAAATCTTCTTTATCCAGTGGCTTACTTGTTAGTTCTGTACTAATTTTGCACTGCTTTTCGTTCCTGGCTAGTCACAGAAATAAACTTTTTTTGATAAATGCACAAAAGGTTTTTATATCTTGCCATCTTTTCTCCTTTTTATTATCAAATTATTGAATATGGCTTCTTCCAAAGTAACAAAGAAAGTAACCAAGTCTTCCAAGAAGCAAGAACAGAAGCCTGTTGCTAAGAAGGTTGAAGAGTCCTCTGCTAGCAGCGAAAGCAGCAGCAGTGAAAGTGAAGCCAGCAGCTCTTCTGATGAATCTGAGCAAGAACAAGAACAAGAACAATCAGAAGCCTCTGAAGCCTCTTCAGAGTCATCCTCCTCCTCTTCTGAGTCATCATCCTCCTCTTCTGAATCAGAATCTGAAGATGAAGTTGAAGAAAAAGCTCAAGAGTCCAAGGAAGAAAGCTCTGAGTCATCTGATGAATCTTCAGATGAATCAAGCAGTGAAGAAGACAAGATGGAAGAAGAGCCAAAGGAAGAATCTAAGGGTAAGAAGAGAAAGGCTGAAGAAGCTGAAGCTCCTGCTGCCAAAGCCGCCAAGAAGGAAAGCCTGTACACTATCTGGGTTGGTGGATTGAACTACCAATCAACTTCTGAAACTGTCAGTGAATTCTTTAGCCAATTTGGCGAAGTAAAGGACGTTAGAATCAGATTGGATGATGATACCGGAAAGAACCGTGGCTTCTGTCACGTTGACTTTGCTACTCAAGAAGCCAAGGATGCTGCATTAAAAGAAAACGATTTACAAATTGATGGCCGCCGTGTTCGTGTGGACGATGCTGATGGTTCCAGCCGTCAAAGAGTCAAGAAGGATGAAAACTACAGCAGCGCCACCAAGAAGGTGTTTGTTGCCAACCTCAACCGTGACCATGATGAGCAAACTCATCGCAATGCACTTACAGAAGCCTTTAGCAAGTTTGGTACCATCGTTGGTGACATCCGTATGCCCTATAACAGAGAATCAGGTCAATTGAAGGGTATAGCCTATGTTGAATTTGAAACTGTCGAACAAGCAGAAGCTGCTGTCAAGGAAATGAATGGTGTTGAGCTTAATGGTCGTCCTCTTCGTACCGATTTCTCTGGTGATAACGATCGTGCCCGTCTCAACTTTAACCGTGGATCTCAAGGTGACAGCCGAGGTGGTTTCCGTGGCGGTCGTGGCGGTCGTGGTGGCCGTGGTGGTCGTGGAGGACGCGGAGGTCGTGGTGGTCGTGATGATCGTGGTGGCCGTGGTGGTCGCGGTAGTTATACACGCTTCTAAGTCGTTTAACTTCATGCTTCTTGTATTTCATATCATGCTTTCTCTTAGAAATATCATGCAAAATTTCAATTAGACAACTATTATAGTAATTATCATACAATAAATTTGATGTAAATATAAAATATATAAAAAAGGGCTGTCGTATGATGTTAAAGTTGCAGAATTCAAGGAGGTTAAACAGGTTGTTGGCATATATATAGATACATTCCTCTCAGTTCGATCCAATGGAAGAACTTATTGCATGACTACTCATTAGTACTTTATAAGTATACAAGAGTAGTTTTTTTGTTATAAATACATGTATAATTGATACAGTACAAAGGAAATACCTAAGCAAAGGTGCGGACTTGCTATGTCACAGTCATCAAAGCAAAAACATTTACAGTTGGTGGCCTCTGAAAACAACTAAAGAATTACTGTTCTCTTTGCCTTTGATATTATTCATTTTATAGCTAGCAAGATGTATGCATACTTAATCTCAAGTGTCCTCCCCCCTCCTCGTAAAATCAGCTTAACAAAGCAAATCTGTCATATGACTTGCGTTTTTTCTAAGAATGATAGTTGATCCAATGTAATGCATGCAAACGTAGATAGCTTATAACAGTACAAATTAAAAAAAGAAGTATGTCAAAATAAGAACAAGGACATGCAAAGTTTAAAAGTAGGACAAGTACAGCTGCTTAATTTGCATCTTATGACCAAGAAGGTTAAAGCTTTTATTGTTCAATAAATATTAAATGATTAGGAAAAGGGGAGAGCTCTTTATGCACAATGTGTTATGAATAAATAGTAAATTTATCCGATAAGGAATAGTAAAGGTAAAGTGGTAGACAAATGATGAACCCTTCAAATGGGAAGACGCACATCAGTAGAGTCCAAACAAATTTAAAGGCCAGAGACCTTGACGACATGACTGTATTGTATGTTGTGATTATATCAAATAATAGAATAAGTATTCCTAATAGTAGTTGCGATTGACCACTTGTAAGTTGATAGTTCGTCTTCATGCTGTAAAAAATATATGGAAAAAAAAAAGAGAGAAAAGGAAAAGGAGGGAAAAGGGGGCGTATTTACTTGATTCTTTACAAATACTTTACAAAATATATGCGTGTAACAATTAAAAGGAATCACTTAGCAATATCCTCAAACCTTTTTGAGGTAACCATGCTTGATTCATTTCTGGATTGGATATTCTTTTTCTAATGATTCGGTGCTTATATAATTCGTTATTATCTACAAAGGTTTTCTTTCTTTTTTCTACTGTAGTAGTAGTAGTAGTAGTATTAGTAATTGTTGTTGTTGTTGTGGCATTGACTGTATTAATAGGCTTATTAGTTTTAGTAGGTGTGGTTGCATGTGATTCGCTTGATTTCTTGGTATCGGCTGTGATTGACTTTCGTGGCTTTCGCTGTAAAGATTGAATGGCTTCTTCTAGCATCTCACTATATTCACGTATTCTTTCAGCTACATCAATAACATTTCCTTGTTGTTGTCTTTGATAATTAGCAATCGAGGTTAATCTCCACCTTAATTGCCCTGTTTCATAAACCACCTGATGCATATTTATATTTATATCCTGATTTTTTCTGTTTAAAAAATCGACTTACATTAGCTAGATTAGAGTGAATGTTTTTCATTTCTCTGGTTGCATAGACGTCAGTTTCCTTTTGTTTGTTGACAGCTCTTTCAAGCAGTACTTGAAGATTAACATTCACTTCCTGCGTTGCTGTTATATCTTCTTCAATTTCCTCTATATAATTATTATATAAGAAAAAAAAAACATCGTCATTCATTCGTCAATACTACTTACGAACTCTGTTTTTTGATACATTCTATTGAATACATTAGTCTCTGATTAAATTATATCAAAGCTTTACAACTTACAAGGTCTACTTCCATGCCATCCATTTGTCTTGCTAAACCATTTAATTCATTTTTAAACTTGATGATGTCCTTTTTTATCTGATACAGCTCTCTTAATAATTGGTTCTTTTCTCTAGAGTCTTCCATAGACTGACTACTGGCTTTAGTAGTACTTGAACTAGATCTACTGAGGGGTGTAGAATAGGATGTACAAAGCTGTAAAAAAAAGATATGAATACATGATTATCATGCAGTAACAATTAGCTTACTTTGACTGGGTAGTTGTCAATAATATGTTGATAATCTATTCAAATGTGAGTTATTTATATATAAAATTGTATGAGTGTAATATGCACCATTTATCGCCCAGTGATTGTAATATATTGAGTCCGAATTCCCATCGTATAACATTTGCTGCAGTGCATAAAGCTGAGTTATTTTTAATATACTTTATATCAACAATATAATACCTCGCCATTCTTTTCAAGATCCATATAGTGTTTCATCAATGAAGAAAAAAAAAAGGAAAGAAAAAGGAAAAAAGGGGGTACTGACAGTAAGAAAGCGTAATAAAAAAGGATAGAAGAGGGTATGACTTGTGTATAAAAAAGGAAAAGTAAGTTACAAAAAACGAGCTGCCTAATTGTGGAAATAATTAGAAAAGAAGCAATAAAAAAAAAAAGAGGTGATTCCTTTTTATTATTCATCGGCGTTCCTGAACTGACAGATTGAATATAAAGGAGATTGAAATAGCTCACATGTACACCCTCTCATCCTTACCCCTCTCTCTCTCTCTCTCTCTTTTTCGCACCCCTCTCTCCTGTCTCCATATGCACCAAAATAGTCAATTGTATGTTTGAATAAAGCATTTCATCTCCTTTTTTTAATGACGTGTCCAAGCAATAATAACAACGTATTATTTTGACGTCATGTTTTTAGCATTGATGACACCAGTTGGCTTCTTCCTCTAAAGTATATCATTATTATCTACACCAATTGATCCCACGAATTCATCAAGAAACTCCTTTTAGACCAAAAAAAAAAATGAGAATTGTGTACACAATTGCGTAACCAGAATAAAGATAATGCATCACAATTGTTGTATAAATAAACTTATCCAACACCTCATTACTCGTCATTTGTGATAAACAGGTTCTATATTCTATTTTGGTGCATGTGGGCTGTAACTTGTTACTTTTATTCAAAAGTCACTCTGATCAAGATATTGAGCTCACTTGACTCTTTCCATTTATATAAGTTATTTATCACAAGATCGCATGCTTATTTGTTTATTCTTAAAGCCACCGAACAAAGAGAAACCAAAATACATCCTTTAACAAATGCACGATATGTTGAGTAAGACCGCCCAAGAAAGAAAGCAAGGGTGGGTGTGAATTTTTTCTTTTTCTTTTTTTACTATTATGTCAGGACAACAAGTATTTTTCAATATCCTGCGCCCTGTTTTTACTCGACGTGGCATTGTTTTAAACATTGCAAGACGTTATGCAAGCAAAAAGAAATTAGAAGCATCTATGGGCGGTATATTCGAGCCCTTTCTAAGTAACACGCTGTATGCGTTATTATTTATGTTTGATATCAGGGCTCTAATGGCATAATAAGTGATTCAACAGGGCAACAAGACATTTCACCAAAGCAATGGCTGTCCAAGAAAACTGTTCAAGGTAGAGTTTTTTAAATGATTTTACTGTATATAAACTTACAATGTCAAACTGGGGGGAGGAATAGATCTTTTACCTGATCAACATCAACTTGAACTATTAATTCAGCATAAGCAGATTCATCTCGCCATCGAAAAGCAACAAGCACTTGTAAAACATGTACTTGATCACATAGCAAATGATACACCTGTTGATACAGATCAAGTATTGGATTGTAAGAAAGAAGCAAACAAAAAAGAAACATTAGCTAAACTTTGATTATTTTTTTTTAAAAAAAAGTGGTTGACAAGGATGTGTCCCAGCTTGTATCGTTTGGAAATATTGTCTTAAAGATGTCGCAGTGTAATATATAGAAAAAAAAAACATAAATATCATATCTAATTTGTGCCTTTCTAGATGGCGCACCGGTCGCACTGGAACTGTATAGAATAGCCATGGAAAAGGGAGACGATAGAGGCGCCTTTAGTTATGCCAACATGATTTATCGAGGATATCGCGGTACGCCCAAGAATGAAGAGAGAGGTGTTCAGATCATGTCCCAACTCGCTCAAAAGGGCCACCCTTACGCACAAATGAACCTGGCAGCCATCATCATGCGTACACAACCAAGTCGCGTTGATGCAGCTATCCAGCTCTATGAGCTTGCTGGCCAAGCAGGCGTGGATAGCGCCTACACAGAGCTCGGTCGAATGTATCGACACGGATTTGGTATTCATCAAGACCACGTCAAGGCTGTTGAGTATTTCAAACAGGGTGCACAATCTGGGAATCCTCAGTGTAACTTTATGCTCGGCGTATACCATTCTTCAAACTTGATCGGCGAGCCCGATCAGCAAAAGGCGTTCAAGTATTTTCAAAAGGCAGCTGTCAAGGGTATGCCCGAGGCACAGTACAATGTGGGCCTCCGGTTTCTCAGAGGACATGGCGTGGAAGTAAATCACTTTAATGCAGCAGAATTCTTTCGAATGGCAGCCCTCCAAGGGTTTCAGCTGGCTCAAATTAATTTAGCAGGCATGTATACCGAAGGTCGAGGCGTCAAGAAGGACCTTGAGGAGGCACGTAAATGGCTAGAAAAGGCATCTGCTTCTGGAGGGAAAATCGGGAAAGATGCTCAAAAGCGTATCGAAGAGCTCGATCAAATAGAAGGCAAAAAGAAAAACAATGATAGATGCAACATCATGTAACACATTTAATTGGTCAAAGCAACACATTCAATTTCAACATCAACATCCTTTGGAAGACGAGCAACTTGAACAGCAGAACGAGCAGGCTTGTGGCTAGAGAAGAACTATGTACAGATATATAAGAATAAACATTATAAAAAACACAAGTACACTCACATGGCCATAGACTTCGTTCATGGCAACAAAGTCATTCATATCCTTGAGGAAAACAGTTGTCTTGACTACCTTGTCAAGACTGGAGCCGGAAGCTTTCAAGACAGTTTCGAGATTCTTGAGAACTTGTTCAGTCTGTTCCTTGATTCCACCTTTTACAATATCGCCTGATGTCATCGCAGTGAGCCATGTGTATATGTGTAGGTTAATAAAGTGCTTACCAGTAGCAGGGTCAAGAGCGATTTGACCAGAGGTATAGACAAGGTTATTGACCTTGACAGCGTGGGCTGTTTATTTATACGTATGTTAGTAACATTTACAAATATACGCGTCAATATGTATTAACTTACAGTAAGGACCAAGAGCAGCAGGAGCGTTATCAGCGTCTATTAGTTAATCGCATCTTTAATATATACCGTTTACTGTTATCATCAGGATAACTTACTAACAGGAGTGACAGACATTGTTGATAAAAGAAAAAGAAAAAAAGAGAAAGAGATGGATTTTAAAAAGCAAACAAATGATTGGACAACAAAGCAGATGAGAAAATATTGCAATAGTTGTATCTGTAAAAGCGCGATGTTTGAAAAATTGTCAAGGAAAAAAGAAAAAACAGACATTATCAACCAAGAAAACATGTCGAAAGTTGATATCAAAGACAAGTTTGCTTTTGTCTAAAGCTGTAAAGCCAATAACATGAATCACATGAAGAAAAAATATTGCTGCAATGAATGTAAAGAGAAGGCCATTTTACTGTCTACGTCAGTGGTAGGAGGTGACCTAATTTATTACAGTTATAAGATAAAGGAAGTGATGGAGAAAGGTCAGTTACATTACGATATCGAAAAAAAAAAATGAGAGTTGTAAAGCAGGTTTTGGATTTTTATTGTCTTAGTATTTGGTGGGTCCACCGCGAGCTTTTATGACATCTTTGACTCTCTTTGACATGGAATCGATCAAATTGTTAATGGTTTCTGGAGTAAACTCCCTCCAAACACTCTCCAAAACAACTTTCATTGCTTGCGGTCTTCTTGTATGAGTGCATAAAGCATTTATTCTCTTCTTCATAATGCTCCACAGATTTTTCATCGGATATAAATCCGGCGATTGTGCTGGCCAGGACATCTTGTTTATGCCCTTTGTTTTCCTCCATTCGGCAGCAATTTTCGCTCTATGGATGGGTGCGCCATCTTCCATGAGCACAGGACTATCTAGACTTTTGTAAAAGTCTAGTAATACTGGTTCATAGACCTGGTTTATGAAGTCGGCACTTGTCCTCATGCCTTTCTTCATAAAGACAAGCTTCAACTTCTTTCCACCAGCTATGGCGCCCAAAACCATGATAGAAGTTCTGCCACTTTTGAAGGCTGGCTCCAGGCATTCTTTGTTGTATTTTTTTCCAGTGTCTTGCGCCATACTCTGGGCTACGAGAACAGCCTACCGATTTCAAAACTCAACACGTCTGTTCAGGTCACCTTTCGCCAGTTGTCTACTGTCCAGTGTTCATGGTTTTTAGCAAAAATATACTTTGCTTTTTGTTGCTTCTCATTTAAAAATGGCTTTTTGACAACGACACGAGAAGCATAGCCAAGTTTTCTGAGTTCTTTGCATATTGTGTCTTCACAAGCCTTGGTGCTGATCAGCTGTCCAATTTCCTTAAGAGTAGCGCGGCGGTTTGCTCGTACTACTCTTCCCAGCTTTCTTCTTTTCCTATCGTTGAAGATAAGAGGTCTTCCAGGCTTTGGTTTCATCTCTACAGTTCCATTTTTCTTCCATTGTTGATAGACTTGACGTACGGTTCTTTCTGGAATGTTTTCCTCAACGGCAATTTGTGCTGCCGAGATGCCATCGCAGCGTCTGGTAATAATTTTTTCTTTTTGAGACAAAGTTAAGTCATTTTATGTGTTTATAAGAGAAAATGTATATGAAAGTATCATCTTATTCATCGAGCATCTTTCAAAAAAAAAAAAAAAAACTGATTTCCAAAAACAGCAAAGACTTCTGTTCGGGCACTGTACAGTTTGATGGACATTGCTTCTTCATGCACTTCAGAAGAATACATTTCTCCACCACGCCAAGTCACCCCTCAAAAAGGATTCTTCTCGCCCTCCAGTGGAAACAAGCGAACAAGGGCTATGTTTGAGGCTGATGATTCTGAAAAAATAAAACGAATTTGTATTTTATTGTCATTAGTTTAAAACTACGAATAAAAAATCGCGGTTCAAAGAGCATTGACCACATCTGGAGTCAAAATGGAGGCAATTGTACGATTTTCTTCTTTGTAGAATTGAATTTTTTTACAGGTAAGAAGTTTGAACATAAACCTGTAATTCTCCTTGCCTGAGTTCTCTTCTTATTTCGTCCGAAAAAATATAAGCATAATAATGACTGAGTTTTAATTTTACTTTAGTCTTAAAAAAACTGTACAGTTAAAAACGAAAAGTGATTTTCCCAAACTTTTTAAATCACCGACAATAGATTCAAAATCCGACATAGCCAACCACAATGACGGTATAAAATAAATAATGATTTATGCCCATACTTTAAGAAAGCTATCCCAACTACCTGTACATAGCGCCATACCATCTTTGGATACCCCAAGACATGAGACTCTATTGTCGTGTCCGGATAGAATGCCTACACGGTCACCCTTGAGTGTATCCCAGACATGTGTACTGTAATCATCGTAACCACCGAATAAGAGTCTCCCAGAAGCGGAGAATGCCACAGAGGTAATGCCGTGTAGAATGTCTTCTTTGGCATATGTATTTAATTCTCTGTCTGCCCGTAAGTCAAATAGACGACAACTTGCATCGTCAGATCCTGTACCAATAGCCATACCATTAGGGAAAAACCTACAAGTGATGTTAGCTTGATGCTGTATTATTCATACTATCATCTGAAATATACATTACTGTACAGAGTTGATATCACTTTCATGGCCAAGGAAGGTCTGCACACACTTTCTCATTCTGATATCCCAAATCTTGGCAGTTGAATCGCACGCACCCGAAACAAAAATATTTGGATCTGAAGGACTGATGGACACACTCATCACGTCACCTTGGTGGTCAGTAAATTCATGCGTCTTCACACCTGCATCAATATCCCACAGGAAACAAGTCATGTCACCTGAGCTAGTCAAGATATGGCGGTCATCTAAGAATCGACAACAACTAAGATATCCAACATGAGCAGATAATTCTCTGGCCGGTCGATTAGGTCCATCGCGCGAGTTGAGGTTGTAAATTGAACAGATATTGTCGAGACCACCACAGGCAACAAAGTTACCAGAAGGTGAGTAAGCTGTCGTCATAACCCACGCAGACCGAAGTGGAATACAGTGTACTTTATTGGTCGAATATGCGTTCCAGACAATGAGTTTCCCGTCCTGTGAGGCTGATACAAGATGTTGACTGTCATTAGACCAATGCATAGCATATATTTTGGCTAAATGTCCACGTAAATTGCGTCTCACTTTCATTACAAGTCTAGGTAATGACTCAATATCCTGTGCCATTTTTTTCACTAACATATAAATATTAGTCTTTTACATAAATATCACTTTTTTTTTCACTCCTTACAAGTTGTATCAGCCAATGCTTCCTTTCTTTGCTTTATTCTCTCTTTTAAAATATCGGCTTCTCTACGAGCAGCTGTAATTCTATCCGAAATGTCGTCTTGCATTTTGGTTATAGAGAGAAAAGAAGAGAGAGGGGAAGAGAGGGAAAAAAGAGAAAAGATGGCTGCTTTTAAATTTAAAAATTAGCAATGTCAAATTTAACCTTTGTGTTCCTTGAATTGTGGATTATATAATGTATGGTTTGTTTAAATACAGATCAAAGGAAGGAGACAGGGGGAGGTCTTATTTCTCCAATTGAATGGAGAATGATAACAGATGATTCCCTCTCCTCTTTAATCCATTTTATTAAGAAAAAGGTAAAATGATCAATCATAGTTTTTAAGCTGTAAACTCAGTCCTTGTATATCTCTTTTTACATTCAAAGGTCCCAGCCTTGAAAAATCCAAAATCTATAAGTAAATTTGAAATGCGCCTTCTTTCCAAAAAAAGATGATACGCACATTTTGTTAGGGTCTATTCTACTTGTCTAAATGTTTGTTAACTCAAGGGTTGCCTGGAGCACAAACAAAAAAAAACAAATAAAAAACAAATAAAAGATTTCCATTGATTGGCAGTGTTTCTGATTTCGAATAAATTGGGAATAAAGTGTACACAACTTTATTGCTTTACTTGTATATAAATGCTTGCATAACTAACACTACTATCTTCTACACTTTGACATCTCTCACTTTGAGCATACTTTAAGCACTTGGCAGACTGATCAGAATAACCTTCTTGCTTGATTTCTTCCAAGGCAGCCAACAAGACGCCGATCGGGTTTCGACCACAGATCGTATTATCTGTCACACTCAAATATCTCTCAAATTGATCAAAGCTCAAAGATTCAATGGCCTCAATACCACGATGATCAAGTTCTTCAATGGATTCATGAATAGGTCTACCGATCTCCTTTTTGGAATTGGATCTAGTCAACTCAACTGCTTCATTGTCGTCTCTGCCCTTGTTGTAATAAGTATAACGGAACCTTCTGCCCCTATAATCACTGTTATTAAGTGGCCACGCTACATATTTATGTATTTACCAATGACAAAAATCAGAAGAAACGATGAATAAAGTCTCTGGATCCTTCAAATAAGGCGCAAGTGCTTTGGCATATTCCTTTTTAGAATCAGGTGTAAGGCTTCCAACAATAATAGGAACAATCTTGATATCGGATATCTTGCTTTTTTTTTTATATATATAAAATATACATCAGACGATGACGTACTCATAATTCATTTTAAGCTTACCTCTCAAAAGCCTTGTATACAAAAGGTAAATGCATCTCAATACTGTGCTCCTCGATTTCAGTACTTGGACTAGCTGCAGCAAATAATCCTGTCTTGGACAATTCCTCAATCACTGAAATATCTAGTTTGAGGCTACCCAGTGGCGTCTCATACTCTTTGCATTTTGACAGTAGACAGTATCGTGTAGCACACACATGAGATGGGCCAAGGATGAAGACTCGCTTTCTGTAAATACAGAGTTAGTCATTTAGCTACTCAATAACCCTTTTTTTTTTTACATGTTCTTTGTATCAAAGCATGTATACGCAAACGCAGATGTTGGACCACTATATCGAAAACCTGCGTGTCTAATAATCATTTAATATGTTGAACACTTGACGTCATAAAGTAGCTTACGGAGCTATGATCGCCTTGACATTTTGGACAGGAAGCTGCTGTCCTCTCATGGTTATGGCTTCAGTAGCTTTATTTAAATAATTATTCAGCTCTTGATCAAGTGCTCTTTCTATCATGTGTTTTCTCTGTCATTATTTTATTAAAGATCAACCTTATAAATATTACCATCATCTTGGTACCAAGAGCCAGCATGCGAAGCGGGTCTACTCATCAGGTTATAGTTAATATAGAAAAAAGAAAGAGAGAGAAAAAGTAAGAATGAATAAAAAAAAAAGATTATGCGAAGTACAGCTACATTGATTGGTGCGGGAATTTAAACGCTTTTTTAAAGCTTGCTCTTGCCTGATTTTATTAAAAGACAGGATTATAGACCAAGAGATTGTTATTTGGGCTTGAGCTCTTTCCATTATCAAAATTAACAACATCTTTTGTAGCAAAGGATCGAAGAACATCATATAATTCTTGGGCTGTTGTAAATTTTCGTTTTGCCATTATGTTGGCGGCCGTACCAGCAACGTGGGGACTGGCCATACTTGTACCATCCATAGCTTTTGATGAATCATTACCTCCGAGGTAAGCACTGACGATATTCGATCCAGGAGCATAAATGCTAACACACTCACCAATGTCAGAGAACCGAGGGACCTTATCATTCATATCGATAGCACCAACAGAGAACACATTGGGATTGGAGGACGGGGTGAAAAAACAGGCGTCGGTGCCGGCATTACCAGCTGACGCAAAGACCGGAATGTTGTATTTGAGAACGAGTGAGTTTATGGCATCGTCAATCAGTCGAGAACGTGGCCCACTCAAGGAAAGATTGATCAAGCTTTTACCGGGTGTTGCCGTCTTTATGACATACTCAATACCTTTGAGTAACGTCGTCGTCGTTCCATCACCTAGCTTATTCAAAATCTTGACAGAATGGATATTGGCTGCTTTCGCAACACCGTATTCTGTACCAGCTACCTTGGCCGCAACATGCGTTCCTAAATAACATGTTAATATGATACTAACGGTTCTCGTAACCAGTTATTCTTACCATGACCGCCCATGTCATTTTCGTCCTCATATTCTATCAAGTTAATAGCATGTGAGGCACGACCATCAAAGTCTAAGTGGTCAATGTATACACCTGTATCGAGCACGTAGACGTCAATTCCTTGCCTATTTTTAATGTGATGAGATTTTTTTTAAGTCTATGCTTTTTTGCATTAAATAAATTACCCTCCAACAGCATCATATATATACTCGTCAAAGCTTGCTTTTTGACGTTGATTAATTCTCGCCAGTCCCCAATTAGCTGGCTTCGCCGATTTTAAGCTCGTTATGTCTGCACGTTGAATACTTTGCTCTTCTTCGTAATCTGAGCGTCGAGAGACAGTCGTCCGATAGACTTGGTTAGGTTCAACGTACTCAACTGTAGACTGCTGATAAAGATAGTCCAAAAATGCATGATCGGAGAATACGCCTGCGACGGCAACAAAGTCATTGCCAATATCGATATGATTCAGACTCATATCTTGGGCAATCGCTGTTGTCGATATCGTTTCATTATGATTGGCTGATTCTATCACAAACTTTTTCTTGCGAACAGATGTTAAAAAGTCTTGATGATGACTCAAAAGCATATCAGGAGCTACGATGTATATACACACACATAGATTCTAACTATTAACAAATAATCTCGTTGTTTTTCTTTCTTCTTACCTGAATTCCTACTAACATATGGTTTAAATTTTACGATATGTGTAGGCTCATCAGACTTGGCAAAAACAAGCAGAGCAAAGACTGAGGCCAATGATAGCTTGAGAAGAGAACGGACCATAGAGTATTTTAATAGTTAAAAAAGGATATTGGAGCTTTTACTAATTTATGCTATTGTGGCCAAAGACATATTTTATGCGGGCCCGAGGAGATTTTATTTGAACTGGTTGAGTACATAAGGACAACGACTTATTTAATATGCTTACTACACGAATCTCAGGTAACACCATCTGCAATGACGAAGATAGATGTGAGTTTGAAATCGTTTATCTCTCTTTTTTATACACGTCATTAAATAAATGAGACGACTTGAAGGAAAGACTGTATTTATGTAAGTAAAATATCTCTAAATGTTATCCTGTCTAAACATACCATAGCACCGGTGCTTCTGCTGGTATTGGTGAAGCAACTGCACGCCAATTTGCTGATGAGGGTTGTAATTTGGTAATGAACACATGCAAAAAAAAAAACAAAATAACAAAGAGAGACTCATATATATATATATATATAAAAGGTATTGACAGCAAGAAGACTCGAGAGGCTTGAAAAAATCAAGGAAGAAATAAAGGCTGCTCATCCCAACATTTATATTCACACTGTTCAATTGGACGTTCGTGATAAGAAGCAGATTGACCAAGTTGTCGCCGAATTACCGGAACCTGTTAAGGATGTCGACGTGTTGCTGAACAATGCTGGTATGGTCATTGGCCTTGACCCTTTAGTAGATATTGAAGAAGAAGTGTTTGATCAAATGATACAGACCAACATCAAAGGCTTGGTCTTTTTGACAAAGGCTATTGTGCCTAGCATGAAGAAGCGTGGAACTGGCCACGTGATCAACCTTGGTTCCATTGCGGGAAAGCAGGCTTATTATGGTGGCAGCATCTACTGTGGTAAGTTCAAGATGACTACACAAAAAGCAGATGAAAATTCTGATACATCCCTAATAGCTACAAAATTTGCAGTTGATGCTATCACCAAGGCTTTGGCCATTGAACTTGTAGATACACCAATTCGTGTCAGCCAAATCTGTCCTGGTATGGTCAACACTGAATTCTCTACTGTTCGTTTCCGCGGAGACAAGGATAAGGCCGATAGTGTTTACAAAGGACTCCAACCACTTGTTGCTGAAGATATTGGTAATGCAAGTAACTCTCTATAAATACACGACTAACACTTTTTTTTTAAAAAAAAGCTGAGTTGATTGTTTTCACTGCTAATAGACCTCCTCATGTTAACATTCAAGATATGCTTGGTAAGTTACAAAACAAGAGAATAAGAGCAGAATATTGAGAATTTCTCTAGTGTTTCCTGTCAATCAAGCCGATTCAAAGACTGTTTATCGCCGTCCGGAATAACTTAAAATAAATTGGCTTTATTTTATCCGCTCTCTCCGAGATGCGTCAATCATTTCCTTGATGATAATCTCTTATCAGATCTTTTTTAATGAAGAAAAAAAATCATCCCAATGCGTGGGACATTTGGGGAAATTAATATTGTTGGTGTGGAGGTGTACGATTATAGCATATGAATTTCTTGCCGACATACATGGTTACTTTATGTCTTATGTCAATAGCACAGAGTAGTTACATAGCTCTTTGATAATGGTACTGCCTGTAAAACGTAAACCGGCATTATATATATATATATATATATGCGAAGGAGAATAGAGCCACGGCTGATTAAAAGGAACAATGATTGGGTATAATACTTTACCGTCCTTAAACTCGGCAAATTGGAGTGCTTATACTGAGCATGTTCCAAACCAATAGATTATTAATCGACAGGAAACAAGATGACAAGCATTTCTCTCTAGAAAGGCTGACTAATAAACACTCTGTTAAGATTCATGACTAGACCAGCTTATCCGTTCTTTTTGGCAGTTATGGCATAAGTATACTATAAAAGATCTAACCTTATATTGAGAAATTACTTGTAACATCACTTTTGAATACAGCCACATCATGCATCGCCATAAACTAGAATGAATGGTTACTGTTCACAATCATTTAGCACTTTTATATAGATGCAAACTGTGTATATACAAAAGAGAAAAGAAAAAGATGACTGCATGTAGGTAAACATCCGACACTCTTTTTTAACAAAGTTTACACACGGGGACAATACGCGATATTTATTTCCACTAAAAAGAAGCCAAGAAATTTAATAACAGGGCCCGTGTTTCTAATATTTCTGTAAACATTTGTTGCATGTGTGCTCAGCCCGTGGAAAAAAAAAATTATCAGATCTTCTTTTTTGGTTCTGATTGGGGGTGAAAGCGTACTAAAAAAGATCTGATAAGAAATCATGTATGTTTCCCGATGGTAACATATTGATTTCCGACTACTATGGTTACTGCATATTCATGTTTTTATAAAGTATTAAAAAAATAATGTTTTACAGCATCTTTCCCCGTTCCATTGCCCCATTTCCTTATGACTACAACTCTACACGAAATGATCCGATAGACAAAACATCATGCTATTTTTAACAAATTACAAAACAATGAGTAAGGTGATCTTTTTTACAATCCCGCTACATTAAAAATAATCCTTAATTGCATTCTATCATTAAGCAAGAATATGATTCAGTGATGACTCTTTTTTTCAAAATGACGAATAACTTATGATTAGCCAATGAAAATGATCCAATAGCCTGCAAGGCGAAATCTAAGACCATATTTGCATACATATTACTCATTTTTGCTGGGTTTAAAACGTTCTATTTCAGTATGACTAACATTTACTCTAAATTGCGAATTATAAAAAGGAGCCATCCTTTTCTGTATTTCCCCTTTCTTTATTTATTATTGTACTATCTGTGTTTTTTTTTATTGCTAACAATGGATCTCTCTTGGTGTATCATCTGTGATCGTCACTGTGTCGACAATAGCCTGTATTGCTCTGAATCATGTCGCTTTCAAGACATTGCCAGCAATTATAAAAACAAGCCTTCAAACGATCTGTTTAACACTTCAAATACTTCTCTTGTCACTCCTCCTGCTTCTCCAGAATTGACGCCTTTCTTATATACGATTCATAATCACCGTCGTTGTTCTACTACCAATGGAAGCTTTAATCAACAATATCAACACTTTCCTTACAAGTTCACTCCTGGCTCTCCTTCTGAGTCAAGTTTATATGCCGATGATACATAACAACACACATTCTTTCTCTTCAACCAGATTGCAGTAATATTGATCACAAACTAAAGACACCCTAGATTAGCAAAGCAAGAGTCCAAGCATTCAACGCTTACATTATCGCCTTTTCACTTAGCGAGAAAAAAAAATGCCTCAAAAAAATAATAATCCTAAAATACGCCTGTATCTGAAAAGGCTTCCATCAATTCAACTTGTGTACTATATGTATTTATTTATGCTTTTCCCCCCAAAAAAAAAAGTCATTTTTAGAATAAAAAAGTAGTTTTAATTT
This sequence comes from Rhizopus sp. PT2906, assembly GCA_025529335.1. Lineage (NCBI taxonomy): Eukaryota > Fungi > Mucoromycota > Mucoromycetes > Mucorales > Rhizopodaceae > Rhizopus > Rhizopus sp. PT2906. Next base: position 65,539 of record JAMYHX010000130.1, read on the forward strand.
AACAGACAAGCTATACTTTTTATTGATATACACTTTTTTTATTCTTGTTCAAAAAGTTTAAGCAGAGGCTTCTTCCTTCTTTTCCTCGTTCTCTTCCTTCTTTTCTTCAACGTCAACCTTGTCGAAGCTTTCAACCAAATCGGGGATTTCATCATCATCAGCACCAGCGGCTTCACCACCTTGGGCTTGCTTGAAAGATTCGGCGAGTTGCTTAAGGGCAGCCATGGAGTCAGGGCCCAATTGTCTCAAGATAGAAGGAAGGAGTTCGGCCATTTCCTTTTCAACAGAGCGACCGTGGATGGCGAAGGTGTTGGCGTTAGGAGCAGCTTGGACTAGTTACGAGCATAATGATCAATATTCCTTTTTCTTTTGTTTTGTAATCAATAAACTTACCACGAGGGTTGTTGAAGTGGATAACCTTGCCATCGTCCTTGAACATGTTGACTTCTTCAACACCAGCAATGGGTTGAACCTTCAAGCTTTGAAGAACAGCAGAGAGCTTACGGTCATCACCGGAAGAGGTCTTACCGCTGGTCTTCTTGACCTTACGACGGGGAGTACCTATTATGCATTAGTATATATTTGCTTTATACGCGTTTATTTGCTATTTTTTTTACCCTTGCCACCAATACGGACTTGGTTTTGAAGCTTGGCGAGTTTATCAGCGTTCATGTTGAGCTAAGAGAAATGATGAGTATTGATGTACATGAAAAGAGTGCAAAAGGAAAATGTAGAAAAAAATAGAAAAGAATTCATTCTAGCATCGTCATGGAGAGAGAGAGAGAGAGAGAGAGAAAGAGCAAAGGTAGGAAAGAAGGGCTGCCAAAATTGTGGCTTATTTCGTTCTTTTTCTTCATCTCACACACTCTCTCACTCGCTCATGTCATCATTGAATGCTGAATGGGTTTATTTTTTTTTCTACAATATAATGCCGAGCTGCAAATATATATGTGTTTGCTCTATTAAACGGTTTGAATACGCTACCTATTTTTAATAAAGAAAAGAGAGAAGGGAGGAAAAGAAAAAAAATTTCAAGTAGATTCAAGAGCCAGCAGCAGAAAAAAAAATTTACAGAAACTAATCATTTTGATTGGCTTTGAGTTTTTATTTATGACTCTTGTTTAACTGACGCTGTTGAAGCCGTTTGATCATACCATTGATATTATCACGGATTTGCTTTGGTGTAGAAAGGTATTTAGGCTTTATGATCATCATTTTGTTATAAGCTATATCTTCTTTTCCTCGACTTTTCAATAATCGTTCTAAAATGTAATCAATCATGGCAATCACATACACTAAAAAGACGTGAGTCATTTCAATCACAACCTTTACATACTTACGTCCACAATCTGACCCATTATCTTGTTGTGGAGCACTAGAAGGTATAAATTGTGCAGGTTTATCGAGTTTCAACAGTGGTTGAATACGTTTACAAGTCAATTCTGCATCGCGTAAATTATTAAATCTTAATGTGTCATAATAGTAGAATGAATTTGTGCCACGAATAAAGACCATCAGTGACCAATGAGTTCCACTATAAGCAGCCGAAGGTTGTCCATCGTTGATAGGCATAAACACAGCTTCATATTTGTCCATGTTGGATGGTAATACAGCTTCAAGCTGAGTGACATCGCCTTGTGTATAAAGTCAATGTATGTTTTTATTCTCTTTCTATTTGCTTTACCTTCAATAAATGTAATCAATTGCACCATGCCTGGCCGTAAAAATAAGTAATTAGCTTCCTTCGGTACAAATGTTCTCTCGAGAAATTCCATATGAAACGAAAGCATGGTATCATTTAGCCATTGTCCGGGTTCCAATGTTTTCAAATCCTTTTATTATTTAATATGTATTTGTTATCACATATAAACAGAGCTTACAGACTGTCGAATGACCACATCGTGGTAGCTTAGAATTAATTTATCCTCTTCCATTCAAGAAAAGTAAAAGAAAAAATTCGAATAAATAATAATAAAAAGGATCGACCTGTCAATTTAATACTCTTTTAAACATTGTGGCTTAACCCAACACTTTACAAAGACAACGTGTTTTTTTTGTAAAAAAAAAATACTTTATTTATTTATAAAAATGGCCCATTAGAAACCTATCAAGAGATAAATGAGTAAAATGATTCAAATACAAAATGTATAGGATGTATTTGTTATGTTCAGAGAAAATAAGTAGGTAGCTTAGTGATTTTCGTCAGCGCAACGCTAAAGTCAAATGCCTGTGTCATCCTTTCATAACAAATAACATCACCTTCTTCCTTTTGAAAATAAAAACTTACCATTTTTTTGGGGGATGATTAAAAAAAAAAAAAAAGAAAGAAAGCAGAGATTCCTTGTGCTATTTAATGTTTTTCGGCTTCAAAAAATTTTTTACTGCTGCGTTCCCATTGAAATTGACAGTCATTCCCATGCTTAGGGTCAAACCTTCACAGTAGAGTGATTTCAATTACAAAATACGCGTCAGGATAATCAATACAGACAGTAAATAACAATGTTAGTCTTCACTTAATTTAATGAATTTTACATAGGATGTATTCCAATGTTTGCGTCCATTTTATAAATATAGAAAAAAAAAATTTCAGTCACTCTTTCGACCTCAGCTTGTAAAGTTATTCAAGGCAAATGTCGTTTCAATAGGAACACATGTACTCTCTGAGAACAACTTTCATAATAGGGTACAAATCGTACTCTATTTGGGCGTATTCATCTTCAGATCATGATGAACAATTTGATGTAGGTGATGAAGCAGGGTTTTCATGATATCACCTATCCCTGATGTTGTGATCTGATAAAATAAGAATGCCTAGTACGTTCTGATCCAAACACCACTTGTAAACTCTATACTGAATAGGGATGGGGGCTGTTTTTGATTAGATCAAATATCTTTTGCACTCCCTATTGCTTGTTGAAACTAAAATGATAGGAAGGGCTTCGTGGTTATTACGCCATGGAGTGAGATTCCAAATAAGGAAATTGACTTAAACCACTCTGTTCATTATGAAATCATAATTTATTATTCATTGTATGGATTCTACCCTATATAACTGTAGAGATACGCAAAGTATCTGCTCTAATGTGTTTACAAGGATTGTCATTAGGTATTATGAGAAAGAAAAGGGAAAAGAGAGAGAGAGAGAGAGAGATTGCAAGGAAAATGAGTCAAACAATAAAGCAAGGGCATTGTGTATAAATTTCAAAACAAATGGATCGCTTTTCATAGTTGCGCATTTCTTTCGTCTACCGTAAAAATGATGGAAACTAATTCAAGTACACAACCTCCACCACCAGCTTACCAACAATCAGCGCCTGGAAAAACATACTATCAACCACCTCCTGGCCCTCCTCCCGAGAGCACACAATATGCGCCTCCTACACAACCACCGCCACAGCATGGGCCACCAATTGGACAAAGAGTAGTTCGATTTTATGCGCCTCCAGAGAATAGACGACTTGGGATAATGAGGCGGTTATGTTCAGCAATCTGCTGCTGCATCATTATTGGGCTAGTGGTCGGACTGGCTTCAGGTTTAACAAGTAGTCGTTATCATGGCTGTAATTGGTAAAAAGCAAAAATATTAGTATAACCCTGCATGAAATTTTAATCGGTTTATATTGATCATAGTCGACGTAACTCAGATTGTGTTTACAGATACGGTAAATAGACAACGTTATCATAACCACAATTGTACTAACCATGATATTTAGGCACTGGCTCTTATTGTTATAACAATTGTCAATGCGCACGTTATTAATATACATATATATTTTAATAAATTAGAAGTATGCTGCACTGCAGTGTGCCTTGCATAAATTAAAATAATAATATGATCTTCTCTTTATTTCCTTCTAGACCCCTTGCAGGACATTAGTTGCGCGGGAAACAAAACCAATCAGGTTGAAAGAAAGATGCATAAGGGAGAAAAAGAGAAAAAAGGGTGGGAATGCCGCTTTAGCGTCCACACGATCTCTCTTCTTTTGATTGGCTCATCAGAAGGGGGAAAAGGGTCTCTAAGGTGATGTAACTTTTGCGGTGTGAGTGCATTGGGCAACAGCAAAGAATTTCTTTTTTTGGTTTATCTATTGTTTAACGACCATCGCTTAAAAAGACGTAATGTATGTAAAAAGTGATGATTTACATCCAAAAAAAGGGTGTTTCCAACCATGGTTTACATAAAAGAAAGGGGGGAAAGTTGAACAAGAAAAAAAAAAGGGGAACCAAAAAAGTTGATTATAGTTTACAGCTATTTTCGTCATCTTGACCTTCTGCTTTGGTTGCTATATCAAATAAACTTAAACTTTAAAATCATCCACGCGCCTATTAAAGATTGTTATTTGCCCCCCGTTTGAGTAAATATAAACAGTGATCCTTTTTCTCATCTTCTTTCTTTCTTTTTTTTTTAAAAAAAAGTATAAAATTACACTACACACAATTAATGATGACTGATTACCACATCCCATACTTGAGCGAAGACGAAAAATTATTCTTGAATACAACTGCAACTTATAGTCAGGCACGTAGAATGTCCATCCAAGAGCAAAATAGGCCGAGTATTGAAGATAACCATCATCATCGACGCCATCAGGTTGTCTCTGCTCACTCTTTATCGTTCCTATGGAAACGCCGAGGCTCCTCTGCTTCCTCTTCGACTCATTCATTGTCTGGATCGATAGATTACTCTCTAGAGCCCGAGCATTCACCCAAGGCTAAAGAATTGGAAATATTAATATTTGATCAGCCTCAACGTACTGTTCGATTAAGCCTGACACCACGTTGTGCGGTTTAATGCAAGAAAAGGAGTCAACACTCGTGTATATAATCATCTCTTTTTCTTTTCTATATGTTATTTCATTATTATCTTTATTATTAATCTAATGTAAATATATATCTTCATCATTTTTGTAATTCGAAATTAATAAAAATTGGGCTTTTGGGCTTATGAGTACATTTCATTATCAAAGATAAAGGGGACACTCTTGGCGCAGTTTATCTCCCGACTTTTTTTTCCCATTTGGGCGCAGAAATAAAAGCACTCCATGATAACGTAGATCTTTAACAATAATTAGTTCATAATATTGCTTAATTATTCTTGTTGGCTGTGTAATAATGATCTCAAGACTAGATTCATGCATTTATCAATTCTGTAAAACACTTTAAAAACGTCATAAAATAGTACCTTCACCAGCCAACCTTGTGTTACGTGGAACGGTGCTAAGAAACTGGAGCTGTGCTAAAAGTGAAAGAGCTTTTTCTTGATTGTTTGAAATACTACACAACCGGATTGAATAGTAAAAGTGTTTGCTTTTGTGTAGTATGTAGGAAAGCACATAATGAGCTTTTACACTTGAAACTATTTTTGTAAGCATAACTTCTTTTTCTTTTACAATGATAAGCTGGCTTGGACTTCCTTAAAAGGTCACCCTTTTTTTTATCTTTTTCCTAGATAGCATGTTTTTGGTTACAACGGTTCGATTCATTTAAGAATGAAATTGTGTACACATATACATTCATTTTTTTTAAAAATATGTTTCATTGTTCACACTGTTCCCAGCTTACACCATCAAATTTTCCTCTTTAAGTAAACGACCTTTTTCTCCTACATGGTGTTTAGTATAGAGAACTCAAACAGTAAATGCTTGCATAGGTGTAGTAGATGAAGGCTAATTTGCATTCATCAAGAACGGTATTTTAGCTTTACATCTAACGTCTTGGATAATCATAAAAGGAAAATAACGGTGAGAGTATTATTGAATGGCTTCTTGTTCTTGTGGATAAATCAAAGTCAACTTCACCGACCACCAAAGTTCCATGTTGTCTTTTGAAGGAGTGAGAGCAAACTCTAAGGCATGCTTAGAATATTCCTGTCATCGTATGCTCAAGTAAAGTCAAATATTTCTTCATGCTCAGGCTTCGAGCAACTGGATTAATACAGAGAGGAAATGCTGATACGTGTAGTTACACGCCTATATTAATTTTAAATTTTCCGGTGTCAGTTCATGATGATCGACAATGGATGTACTTCATTTTTTACTCAAGACAAAGTAACAATCCCCAGTGTTTTGACCGTAGGAAGATTATCCGTTGGAAGAGATGTATAAGCGTTTATTTATCCGTGCGGGAAAGGATGTAAGGTAATCATTGGCTTGCTGAAGCTGGTTTTATATACTAATTTGGTTAAATTGCCATCTGATATACACAGACTTTGAAACATTCCCGATAAAGCTGACGAGTAACAAGATGAATGTAACAGGCTTATTTAGAATCGAGAGCATACGCGAGTAGACAGCGTACAGCTACCCGTATTCATTTAGACTGGAGAAGGCTTTTTATTAAATAACAATAGTGGTATCATGTACTGACAATTAGCACTTGTTAGGTCAAAAGGAGGACCAGGTCTTTTTATGGATATTGTTAGTACAGTGTCTAATGCTACTAATGATCGTCATCTAAGGATATTTCCCCCAGAAATACCCTCATTAAGAAATAGGAAATATGTATTGATAAGCATTTCCTGTAGGAAAAGGACCAAGTGATCACTGTTTGTATATAATTCAAATCAAGAGACTTGAATATTCAACTGGGGGAAGGACTTAATTGCCGTTCAAGGCTCCCTAATAGATATCTCTCCTAGAGATATTCTTTGTGTTTACACAAAATGATTGGTTTTACTTAATTTCTGTAAGTTATTGATTTTTGCCTTTGCTATGCCTTCTTAAGTGCAGGGACTACAACCATAACCATATCTGGTATTCATAAAAGTGATAAGCTCCCTATTTAAGAATATTATTAAAATCAGGCGATAAATGCGTCGTCTGGAGATCTTGGCTTCTTTATCATTAGTTTTAATACTTTATGCAAATAAACACGGTGTAACTATTGGTAAACATTCAATTGCTTCCATGTTTCATTTAACAAAGACCACTAAATTTCGTCCATTGATCTTACTCATCATTTCTTAAAGGCTCAAATCAACAGAGTGTTTGACTTTTTCTTTTTAAAAAAGATCATGGCATATATTTCAATGGATATTTCATCCTAGATTTCGCTCAACATATTGTCTTCTAAGCCCCTAGGTAGGCTCACGTTGTCCTTTAGCATCAATAAGCATGCTATGTCACTGCTACCATTGGCGTAACAGCGGACTTGGAGAAATAAATGGAAGAAATGCCAGCCATGCTGTGTTACAGAAGATTAAAAAAGGACCCTGAATGACAAGCTCGGTTAAAACGAATTTACACAGTGTAGATGATGTGGGTTTCCATTTTAAGGCGTTTGAATTAATAAAAGAAAGATCTAGATATGATGATTATTAATAGATAAAAGGGAAAAGGCAAATCAACGCTGTGCATTTATCAGCATGTAGCGATCGATATGATTCATCTGCTTACAGACGCGAAATACACCCAGATTATTAAACAGCTATCAGTATCAATGTCATACTTATCAGATTGTCATAGCTATCAAGTAATCATGACAACAATTATTGTTTCCTTTCATTGTTAATAGAGATAAGGTTGTACAATGAAAGCCTTTTTCGTACAATAAATGCCTTTTATGGTAATGAGTTTAACTCGTGCTCCTTTGGTCTTTTTTGATTTGCCAATAATATTAGATTGGTAAAAGTGGGAATATGTCCTCACTGGCAACCAAGAATGGATGTATAATGAATTTACATATTATTCAGACACGTCCATTTATTTTCTCATATATGAATAATCACATATGGCTATACGTCCACACATTTGTGCACTTGAGCATACGTACTCATAGCTTATATATGTATATGCTTTCAATGGAAAAAAAAAAGCAACACATATAAGGACCACTCGTCCCCAGTTCAATAGGTACTACACATAAACACAAAATACAAAGTGTTAATTAAATCGATCCATGCCTTCATGTGTGTACAGATGCCGTGGCGTTGCTAAGCAATCGATCAATTACTGTCGTCTTCTTACCTTGTCTTGCCTTCCCGCGGATATGTTGACATTTAAAATATTTGTTCAACATTATTCTATTCCCTTTTTGACAGTGCAGGAAAACATGCCATTGGTAGAATAAACTTTGTCATTTGCAAAATAGGAAAGGCGAATTTGTAACTATTAAATTAGTGTACCAAGAATTATAAAATAGAAAAGGTAGAATGGAAAAAAAAATTGAGAAAGAGAGACAAAAATGGAACAAATCAATCTAGGGTTCCAATCCTTCTGCTAATAATGGTCATTAAAATGTGTGAATGGTATCATCTTGCAGAGATGTAAATGAAAAAAGAGAAAAACATCAAGAGAAACCGACAAGATGACAAAGATAAAAGAGAAACCCTAAAGGCTTGATCCATTTCTATCTTTTGTTTTCTTTCAGGCTTACTTAATGAAGAAAAAGGACTATATCGTCAGTGTAATCTGTCAATGTATGTGTTTGTAGTGGAAGTAGAGTATCCCATCCAATAAGAGTATATGGATACTGTTACATTTGACGACAGCCAAAAAAACTCAGAATCATGTGGCTCATTTTAACCCAAGAAATCCCTAGCAAACATGCGGCATAAACATGTAGAATACTTTTTTTCTATTGTAGATCCCCGCTTGTGTATAAATAGTCCAAGAAAATTAAGTTTTTATTTTATTTTTTGTTTCGATCATAATTGTTTATTTTTCTGATCTGTTATTTACTGTTACTATCAAACTGACATGCCAATTGATTCAAATACGATCGATAATTCAAACAGTAAAGTGATTAGCAGTCGTTTAATCATCTTACTAATGCTTGTTTCTTTATAGCATTTGCTCTTTCTTTGGTATCTGGACAGCAAGTGCGTCCCCGGATGCCTGCAGTTCAGTGCAATGTCAATCAAGACATAGCACTTCCTAATGCTGATCCTCATCTCTATTCAATTTTCCCACCATCCGGAGTAGAAGGACAAACTCTTACCGTCATTGTTCATACATATATCCCTGTTCCTGTTAAAATTGCCTTCAATCAATACATTGTTGAGACTCAGCGACAGAATACACAAGGAAAGGTATCCTTAGTCACCAAAGTCCCTTCATTTGAAGAAGTAGCTTCAAGTACACATACAGTTCAAATTAGACTCGTTTTTATGGATAAAAATAATCCATACAGCCCTATTTGTGGCTATGTAATTGGCTCTTTTACCTACGAGGCTCGAAATAATGTTAATCACGAAACATCTGACAGCAATCCTTTGCCTAATAGCACCATGTCTTTAGCTAGTCAAGGCATGCAGCCGCTCTTTATCTCTCAGCAGCCCAATGATTTCTTAGCTTCTTCCTTTCCATCTTCTGGAAGAGGTAACATTCTCATTCTTATTTTTATTGAACCACAAATGAATTGATTTTTTTTTATATAGACACCACATTCCCAGGTCAACAACAGCAACAGTTCTCGCCATTCTTTCCACTCGATTTCACAAACCAGCGAGTTCCCAACGACCCTCATTTCTTTATTCCTAGTAATGGCAACAATAATAACGTTAATAGTAATATATAATTACTACTTTATTAAACTTGGTACTTACTATAGACTATAGAATACATTCCTTATTCAACACCAACAACATCATCATCAAGCATCCATGCAATTACATCTCAACAACAACAACATAGCCCTATAAGTCATAATCCAGGAAACCATATGTCTTTAACAAATACAAGCAGCGACTTTCAAAACATGCTTTCATACGGCAATGATGCAAGCTATAACAGTCCTATGCCTAATCAAGCTCCTTTGAACTATGACTTCTCGTCATTCAACCTGCAGTCCATGTTTCCTGCACAACCTGATCGACTTACTTCACCAAGGTCACATATTCGACGTATGCCACGTAACTTTCGTGGATACGGACGAACACCTATTGATTTTCATTCGGTAACCTTGAACGATTACAATCCTTATCCAGATAATCCTATTGGTTTCAATTTTCGAATGAATGGCTGCGTAAAGACGATGGAGAAAGATTGGACACCAGAAGAGTTTAGCAATCATCGTCGCTTGGTTATGTTTACGAGAGCCACTGAGCACACAGGAATTGTTTGCAATTTCGAACCAGTTTCTCAAAATCAGATCAGTAAGAAAGATGCCATTATTGTTTCTTGTATTCAATGGCCAGATGAAGGCAGTTACTGGATCACGTCTGTTGATTGTATCAACCTAGCAGAGTTTCTTGTGGGTAGGCCATTTAGTGTGGATTACAAGAATTGTATCCGGCGTAACCTTGAAGGATTCGGTCCTACTACTGTTAGCAAAACTAAACCAGAATCACAAGAATTCTTTAGGCTGATCATGGCATTTAGTAATCCTAAACCAAGGAATATAGAAAAGGATATCAAAGTATTTCAATGGCATGTGTTGCCATTTGCTCTCAAAAAGATAATCATAAAGTACAACACAGAGCAACCATGATTTTATGTATAGTTTTTATTTATTTTTATTTTATATGCTTATGTTTTGTGTAAATATGTTCAATCATTACTTCTATTACTACCATTACTATTACTACTAATAATCATGCTAATTTTAATAATAAACAAAGCCTTTTTTAGTTGTTGCCGTGTTACCTTTTTTTTTTTCTCTATTTCTTGGTGCATTTCACAAACGGATTTGATTTATTCAAATTTATTAATTTGTGTAAATGAACGTCTTGAAATAGCTCTAAAATGATGTGTATTCTTTCTGATTGGGTAAATGATTTGGCTCAGATTTAACTACGACTTTAAATTGTATTTCATTGTAAGAAAAGATCGTGTTCAGCATTGATCAAGTTGTGATACAAAATGTATATAGACGGGCTTACGTAAGACCTTGTTACAAAGAAACTACTACTATTTTAATCAAATGCAACGTCATGGTAATACCATAAAAAGACATTCCGTAAACTCGATATTCTTGATATATGATGGAAAAAAACATAATAGATCATTATTCTATTTTGATGAAAAAAAAAAGTCAAATATGTTGACATCTAAACGAAAGAGTAACGATAAAAGAAAAAAGAAAGGAGAGGAAAGACAAATGTCCGTCATTATCAGTGAAATCTCTTGTCATCACACAGTCGCCAGGGTAGATCATTTTGAAATCAAAGCCTTGAGATCTCAGAGATCCATTTCACTAAAAGCTTAAACTTGGAATACAATGAGAACATACGCCTGATCAAACTAACATTACCCACAGGGACAGAAAGACCGACTTTTATAGCAAGCACAGTATTCTTTAGCCTATCTCTGTCATCTAAAGATTCTAGGTGATCCGCAAAGCATATCAACTTGCAGACTATTCTATCGGCATTCTTTGCCGCAACCTGCACTCAAAGGAGCATACGATGCTAATATATGATAATGCTATTCAGGTTAAAGTTGTGAATGAAGGAAGTAGTTACATCTGTTACACTGAACAGAAAGAAGAAATCAGCTTATACACATTTCTGAGGGGGGCAAACTCGTGTTTCCAGAAGTCCCACTGCCCCAAAGTAAACTTGTCTTGTAGAACAGGTTAAGAAAGATCAATTTGTACAGAAATGACAGTTACGTGGTAAAATTAGTGTAATACAAGTTTAAGGGCAATCTTACAAAAGTCCCAAGTGTGGTTTTTCTTGCTTTACAACTATATAAAATTTCCCGTAGCGGTAATGAGAATATAAAGTGTTTTACAAAGGATATCTGGGAAACTTTTCTTCATCTTTCTCTTTTTTTTTTTTTTTAAAATAAAAGGATATCCAAGTTCCTTCAAAAGAAGCATCGACAAAAAATAAACAATGCATTTCTCTCTATTGAAAGCTCCCCAACAAAATGGAAGCTTGGGAGAGAAGGAGTTGACTCAACGCCTAAGCCTACCTGTATAACACAAGATAGAGATTAATATCTGATAAATGCCTCTTTGAAACAACTTGAAATACGACTGTCCCTTTTCCAGACAGAAATATCTCGCTCAAGGTTACCTAGAGGGATCGTGACTGGTGCTGAAGTCAGGGTTGAAGAAGTTGCAGGAAAAGTAGAAATACAAGAAAATGATGAAATGCAAGCATATTTCATGAAAAAAAGAAAGAAAGTCGCTCTAGAAGACAAAACGGATCCACTTTGTCGTATTTACTCTATAAATACTTAATTATTCTAAATCTATCAGATTGGACAATATTAAGAGACTGGCCACAAAAGATGTTTATATAACACATTGTGATTGATTCAGGTAATTTTCCTGTTTGAATATAAAAAGACGCTGTTTGTAATAATCCTCTCACCTGTGTATAGAAGCTTATCAACATTCATCTGTGTTTTCCTTCTTTGGTTATTATTTCGACTATATTACATACTTTTACAGGAAATTGTACCAGCAGACTTTGTTGTTGAAAACGGTGTCGATGACCTTTCCCCGCCGTTTGATAGAACTCTTTTAATCAATGATTCTTTTGAAAAAGACTTTGAAAGTCTTTTTCAATAAGGGTCATTTACAAAGAATATATTCAAACTATCTTGGACCTCGTAGTATCATTACCAGCTCCTTAACTAATCATCCATTTCAAAAGGCGCTATTTGCTGCCTGCTACCAAAGAAGATGTAAGAAACAAGACAATCGAGACATACGATATGAAGATATGCCTAGTTTAGATAATATCTGGAAAGCCAAGTATCGATATACAAAAACGCTCAATCGTGTATTCATTGTGCCCGCATTATGCTATTAGATGGTGCCAGCAGCTTACTATTTTATTGAAATAAAGAACCATTCAGTTTAATTAATTATCTTACAAAGTCTTATTGTATAAAGATTCAAAATAAATCCATTCAGTATAAAACTAGATCGCCTTGAATGATGAACAAAAGCACGCCTTTTACTTTGTACATTGCATTAGATGCCAACTTATTATTTTATTCTTTAATACGGACGCTGTAAATACGGAGTGTAGTCTCTAATTGGATAAACGAGTTTAGCAATAGTATAATAAAAAGAAGAAAGCAACACTTACTGTGTATCATTATTGAATCCAACCCTAGCTGAGACACCCACAGTTCTTGAGGAATATCGTGGAACGACAGGTGGTGTTGGTCTGTATTGCAGTCGAGCACGCAAAACTCGTCCTAATGAATAAATGGATTTTTTTTTAAAAAAAAAAGAAGCAGAGAGTGTTTTAATAGATAATTACCATCTGCAATTTCCCCATCTAGCTTGGCCACGCATTCCTGAGCGGATTGTGGATACATAAACTCTACCTCTGCCTCATGTAAAGGCCTTCCCATTGGATCTAAGAGCATATCACAGCTCAATATGGGTCCAAACATACTGCAAGTTTCCTGCATTTTTTTAAAAAAAGATGAGGAAACTGTCTATAATATTATAATATACAATACCCCAACATCCTCTGCAGTTGCTCTGGGATCAAGATTGCAAAGCAAGACAATGCTCGTTCTTTCTCGAGGGTCTATTGATTTTTGCTGAAACATTGTGCTGACGACAGCAGGCTCCTGCTGTATTGGTTGAGGGGTTTGCTTTGGTTGTTTTTGCTTTTGAGGCGGGTATGGTGCTGGTGAACTCTTGGCTCTTGCTGGTGCTTTACTTTTGGTAACCGGAGTCACAGCTTTAGTGATGATCAGGGTCGAAGGGTCAATCGACGGTTTTCTTTTATCAACATTCTCAGTATAGTTTGTAGGCCGAATAGTTTTTGTGATGATGGGACCAGCTGGTCTCTGCTTTTACATGAGTCACTTTCGCATATTCTACAAGTATTTTACTTACCCCTTTGATTTGTGTTGTCATTGGCTTAAGAGGAGGTACTTTAGTTCCTAATCTGTTATTAATTGGATGTGAGGTTCTCTTTTGAATCGTTCTGTTGTCCATTCTTCGAATAACTGGATTTCTCTGCTGATGAGTGGCATTGGAATACTGCCTAGCTTGATTTTGTCGTGTAATATGGGGAGCTCCCTTTTTTATACCACGCTTATTTTTATTCTTTATAATCTCGTCCAAAGAGTTATCCAAATCTCTTGCTCTACCCATGACACACAGAAAAAATTATTGACAGCAAGAAGGGAAGGAAGAGAGGAAGAGAGGAAGAGAGAGTGAGAGTGAGAGTGAGTTTTTTCCTTCCACCTGTGCAACAGATGTTTCATGACTGCTACTTTATATGCTTGTATATACGAAGCGCTTCCTTTTTTTTCTCTCTCTCTCTTTCTTTTTTTTTATAAATTCAATGGAAGCCCATCCGTCATCAGCCAAGGCAGTAACCATAGAAAAGCATAAGGATGGTTCAATAACTTATACTGTGCTCAAGAGTGAACAGACACGAGAATATACAGTTTATGCGTCGTATCGACCTTTTAATATATTCGATCTGATATGTCTCATAACTACAGCATATCTTATCTGGGTAAAGAATGAAAAGAGAGAGAGACATTAAAGAATGAGGACTGATATATATATATATACACATATATATCATAAAAAGATAGTTTACTATAAACATGCAGGCTTCGTTTTCCTTGGTTGGTTTTTAATGAAGCGAAGGCAAGTAAGACGAGGTAATGATGAAATAGGATAATGACAATGATGATAATAACTGACAATGAATAGAAAGTATTATGGCGATAAGGGATCTTGGTGTGCAAATAAAAACAGTATATTGGGATGGATCAGCAGTGACACGATTTATTGACATATTAAAAATTGAGGATATTATAATTCATGAAGGAATAAGCTTTTGGCAGATCAAGTCATATATTGCCATCATTATTAAAGATGAGGATAAAATGGTTATCGTATACGAGGTAAGAACATACATGTATTTATAAGGAGATGTGTATTGAATTATGAAATAGAATCTATTACCAAAACTAGACCCAATCTTACTCGAAACATATCGAGGAGTACGCTCGATTATATTCCCATTTGAAAAGGATTTATTTGCAAAATAATCATAATTAGGTATACATACATATATTCATTATAAATATATGTATGTTAAGAATATCCAACCGATAAATCGTTCAGTGCAACACATACAGCTGCTTTATGATGTCCATTATACTGTCGAATGATCTCTCCATTTTGCAATTCCCATAACCTGGCGACATGATCCGATGAAGCTATAAAGTGTTATATATATATATACATTTTATGTACATTATCTATATTACCTGTGACAAGATACGCTGAATCAGCTGAAAAGGCACAATCCCATACCCATCTTTGATGACCTTGTAAAGTTAAATAAAGTTCAAAATTCTTTTCCGTATTCCAAATCTTGGCTGTATTATCGGCTGAACATGTAGCTAATAGTCTTTATCTTTTATTAGTGTTGTTTTTTACATATTAGATGACTTACTTGGTATCAGGACTGAGCATCACCCGCAAGATATAGCTGTTGTGAGCCTGAAACTGATGAATGGGTTCAATGTCACTTCCATCAGGTCCGCTATTTAATTTCCATACAAAACAGGTTCCCTTTTCACTATGTTAAATATACTATCTATTCTTTATATCACCAAGTGTACCTTATTATTGGCAGCAACCAGAATGGACCCATCTGATGCTACTGTCACCGAGCGCATGGCAACGCCTTCCTCAGGAACCTAATAAAAATAAATTGAGCTTTCATATACACACACATAATATATATTCTATGCTTACAAGCTCATGAGTGCATGAATGAGCTGTCAAGTCCCATATCTTGACTGCTCCGTTTTGATCACAAGTGATAAGTTCACCTTGATTGGCATGCATGACAGCATCGTTAATAGGACAACCATTATCAAAGTTTCTCGTCAAGATAGGAGTTCTACCAGATCGTGTATCCCATATCTTCAAATGACCATCTTCACTAGCTGTAAACATCCAGCGACCTTCTCCATGAAATCCAGTTGCGATCACATTTCCAGTATGTTCTCCAAATACAACAAACTGATTTTCATCACGTCAATATGTACTATTTCTTTTCATCATCATCGTCATCTTATTACTTACAGGATTATCATTATTACTTGCAATATCATATAACCGAACAGAATGATTTCCTATATAAAAAGGGTAAACAAGACAAAGAAGAAGAGAGAGAAAGGACAATTACCTGCAGCAGCTAAAATGACTTTATCTGGTGAAATGCATAAACGGTTGACTTGCTATAGCATGGTTAGTTTTTTCTTTTTTCTTCCTTTCATGTTCTCTTTTATTTCTTAAAGCATGATTACATTACTGAATCTGAATGTTTGATTGTCTTGGAGCAAATACCACTTAGAGCCTCCCAAAAGCGAATCGTGTTGTCATACCCTGCAGTGACGAGAATAACAGAGTGACTATCATTTTGTAAAGACATTTGGTACTGCTGCATCTGATCATAATATTGTTCTTGTTCTTTTTCTTCTTGCTTTTGCTGTGTATCGCCACCCATTGAAAATATTATAAAAAGAAAGAAAGCGGGTATTAAATCTGGTTTACAGATACTCAAGTAAGAAAAATGGTGTGTCCATTGGTTGACTTTTTGTAAAGACAAAGACAGAAGAACGCGTCAAGGTGAGTGTAGTGGATATTTCTTTAAAATGCATTTTCAAAAGACTAAAAAAAAGAGAATCTGCAATTCCTCTTTTCCTTTTTTATTATAAATGAAAATAAAGGATACATATACAACTGATGTTGATCTTTCGAGTGAGAAGCTCGCAATTTGTGGCGGTGTAGCAGATGTTGTTTCAAGCTAACTTGAAATCAACCGAGATATTAAGCAGGGCCAAGCCCCATGTGTGTCTTCTTGATGTAGTCAAGATTCGGATGTAGCTTCAAAACCGTCCTATTCGCTCTGATCAAGTACATACGGGAGGCAGTAAAATATATAAACATCCTGCAAGTCTTAAGAGCTATGGCCATAGAAATGGGTTTGAAGACAAGTCTCAGTCTCCTTGGCATGTATGGATAATGTTATAAATAGAGCATAAAGGAATTATGCCTTTGCAGATGTTGAACAGACCTTTGAAAAATTAAAATCAAGTGAAAGAATGCCCCCCAAACGAGTGAAGGCATCTGGGTAGGGGTAATTTTTGACGTACTGCTCAATGAGTAGACAACACTTGTTACTATAAGAAAGAATAACACAAAGAAATGGACCACAATGTACATAACGCGTCATATTCAATTCTCGTTGGTCAACATAGTATTCCTGTTTGTAATAATGAACTTTTTCTTCTTGTCCTAAACAAATGCAGGGCTAAGATCTATCAGCGTAGTAGCAGATCCTATTATGCCATCAACATTGACACAACTTATGTAGTTTCTTTCCAAATTGTCTAACAATCTTTTATTCTTGTAGAATAACGAAAACGGATTTGCTCTATATCTAATTCTTTTCAGTCGTTTTATTGTCTCTTCATAGGTTATATTCCTACAATGAGGATGTAGCTATGTAGCGCCTGATGATTTGAGTTAATCTACAAAATGACTATATACAAGGATCACACAAAATAAGGATATGTGTATATGTAGTTGCGAGAGTATAAAGAAATAAAAATATCTTAGCGTTGCACAAGTGTTACACAAGCAATTCTTAAAATTTACAAAGACTATAAAGAGAGTTTATGATTATCGATTATACAAATCATGTTATGACATGTGCCTCCATGTCTCAAGCTATGATCTATATGTCAAGGGTACTTGAGCAGTTTGAGAGTAAGACTTGTTTGAGAAAGAAAGACAACAATAAAGTGTCATCAAACGACAAGTCCACATACATAACATGATAAGTGGCGTATTATCCGGAATAACGAACAACATTGCAGTTTATCCGCTTGATTTAGTGCGAAAAAAAAAGGTTACAAGTTCAGGGCAATGGTGCTTCATGGTACATCATCTTGTTAAACATTGTCAAATAAAGAGGGAATACTGTAGTTTATATAAATGACATTATTAAAGTAACTCCCTGCTAATGCAGTTACTTTTATGATTTTTGAAGAACCAAAAAGATGAGTTTACTTTCAAGGAAAAAGAAACAAAGAAAAGGTACTGCAATTTTTTTATTTGGTGCCACATTAAATTACACACGTTTTTTCTTTTCTTTTTTTTCTTCTTCTTTTCTTTCCCCCCTCGTTCACTCTTTCTTTCTTTCTCTCTCTCTCTCTCTCTTTTTCTTTTTTCTTTTGCTTTCCTTCTATAAATAAACAATACTTGACCTAATGACGGTAATAGAAAATACAAAGATGTATCTAAAAAATAACCCTTGTCTCCTTCTCTCTCTTCCCTTTTAGATAGCAGAGTTGGAGGCCAAAATCGAACATAATCGAATTATGCGAGACAAGTTCATACAGATGCGTCCTTTATTAAAGGATAAGAACGTTATATCTGACTGTGAAACCCAGATAAAAGAATATCAAAAATACATTGATTACTTTACCGAGGAACTACATCGACTAACGTTGAGGCAAGAGGAAGGGCCTCCCGAAAATAATGAAAACACCCCTCAAGGAACACTGGCCATACCACAAGACCATCCGCCAAGAACTAGTTCGATCACAGCCAACGTAACAACATTGATTCAGTCAGTCTCAAATAAAAAAAAGTACTCCAACCTTGGTAAATATTTTTATAGAAAAAAAAGAGAGATGGTTGATGATGGATTTTATTAGACCTTTTGATGTCCGAAACTCCGTATAATAAGCCCAAAGTATCACTCAAGTTACATGAATTGGAATATAAGCTTGATGTTGAAAAGACAGTACTCAAAGGTATCAAAGGAATGGCCGAAGTACTCGAGAGAAATCCTTCAGGAGATCGAAAAAATCGTACAGACATTCAAGATAAAATGTCTGAAAGTATGGAAAAGTTAAGTTTGTTGAACTCGGCTTTGAGAAAGTACAAAAGTTTATACATTGGCGAAGGAGGCGATGAAGATGACTATGGTACGTGTGTGTATGTATGTGTGTATGTTATAAGGGCTAAATCGTCTACATAGAATTAGAGACTCCACCTTCTGCCCGTTTACCCCCTGGATTTAGAAGACCAGTAACTGGTAAACTTCAACTGGAGATACTCGAAGCATGTGAACTAGCACATGCTCCCACTCGTTTGATTCGTACTCCGTCTACAGTCGTCTTTGTCAAAATCGATAATCAAATCGTCTTCCGTTCACGACCCTCAAAGAACGATAAATGGAACGAATTATGCGAGACTCACGTCAATAAGGCTTCAGAAATTGAAATCAGCATATACGATCAATCCACCGAAAAGTCTTTACCCATCGGTATCCTCTGGCTCAAAATTACCGACATCACTGAAGGATTAAGAAAGAGAAAGAGACCTCAGTGGGTGTTGGCTGAGCAAAAACAGCTAGCCCAAGGTGTAGATAATGATAATGTCATCCCACCCCAACCCGGTGTTGTCAATCAAGCAGAGGGCGGTATCGAGGCATGGTTTGATGTTGAACCTGTTGGTAAAGTCGCCCTTCGTCTAAACTTTGTCCGTGCTGAAGGTAATCGTCGTCCTATGGACAAACTGGGCCGTGCTGGTGCTGTTCGTCAACGTCGTGAGGAAGTGGTCGAAGTGAACGGACATCAGTTTGTAGAAAACAGATTCTATAATGTCATGAAATGCGCTCTCTGTCAAGAATTCTTTGTCAACAGCGGCTATCAATGTGAAGACTGTGAATACACGTGTCATAAGAAATGTTCAAGCAAGGTTGTCACCAAATGTGTTTCTAATTCTACAGAAACTGTAAGTATTTCTCTCTTTAGCAAAAACGCATTGCTGATCATTATGCGTCAATCTTAGGTGTCTGACGAAGACAAGCTCAATCACAAGATTCCTCATAGATTCGAACCTATCACAAACATCGGCGCCAATTGGTGTTGTCACTGTGGTTATATGCTGCCTTTGGGCTCTCGTGGTTCAAAGAAATGTTCTGGTAAGCACTTTTTTTTATGAATGTTGATGTAGATCTAACACAGGAGTAATATGTATAGAGTGTGGTATCACCGCTCACACACGCTGCGAGCGCTATGTTCCCGATTTCTGTGGACTTAGCATGGAAATGGCAAACCAGATGCTTGCTGAGATCAAAGCCGCTGCTAAGCGCAAGACATTGGAATCCAAATCTTCTAGCAACCGTATATCCAAAACGGAAAAGACAGAGGAAGTCGTACCACCTGTTGAAGAAGATCTCGTGAGCCAGCTTTCCCAAGTCTCTGTAAATCCAGCATCGCCTCAATCGCCACCTGTTCCACCACCAAAAAGCCCTGTGGTCGTACCTCAGACACCTCCTACGATGTACAATAATAATGTTCAACAACCTCATCCACAGCAACCTGTGCATCAACAGCCTGTACATCAACAGCCTTATCCTCCTTATTCACCTCAACAACAACCCATGAACATGCCTCAACCTTCAAGGATATATCCACCACAGCAACAACCACAACAACAGCGTCCTCCCATGCTCCCACCTCATGGACAACCACCCCAATCACCATATGGATATAACCCAGCTCAACCTAATGTTGATCCTAGATACCAACAATACTACCCTCAACAACAACCACAACAAATGAGACCTCAGATGCCATACAGTCCATATCAACAACAGCCATCTCCACAACAGCAGCAAATGATGATGCGTCCTCCTTCTCAGCCAATGAGTCCTTATCAACAACAACAACAAATCGTTTCTCAAGTAAAAAGAAAAATGTTTTTTTCTTTCTTTCTTTTTGCTTATCACTTTTTTTAGGGACAACACATGCAAGGACCACCTAAGCAGCCTGGTATGAAACGTAAGGTGGCATTAGAAAACTTTAGTTTCTTGGCTGTACTCGGTAAAGGTAACTTTGGTAAGGTCATGTTGGCAGAAGACAAGTACGATAAGCAACTTTACGCCATTAAAATGCTGAAAAAGAGATTTATTATTGACAACGACGAAATTGAAAGGTAACAAAAAGAAAAAAAAAAAATCCAAGTGCGGCAATATTTAGATTACTATTTAGCGTTCGATCCGAAAAACGCGTATTCCAAGCTGCTAATCGCGCTCGACACCCATTCTTGATCAACTTGCACTCAACTTTCCAAACCGAGAGTCGTGTGTACTTTGTGATGGAGTACGTCAATGGTGGTGACTTGATGTGGCACATTCAACGTGGCCAGTTCTCTGAACGACGAGCCAAATTTTATGCCTGTGAAGTCTTGCTCGCTCTTGAATATTTCCACAGCCAAGGTATTATCTACCGTGATCTCAAGCTGGATAACATCATGCTCGGTTTGGACGGACATATCAAGATGGCAGATTATGGTCTCTGTAAGGAGAATATGGGATACGGCAACACGACAGGAACGTTCTGTGGTACACCTGAATTCATGGCACCTGAAATCTTGCGAGAACAAAACTACGGTCGTGCTGTTGACTGGTGGGCATATGGTGTACTCATCTACGAAATGTTGCTTGGACAGTCTCCCTTCCGTGGTGAAGATGAAGACGAAATATTTGATGCTATTTTAGAAGACGATATTTTATACCCTATCAATATGTCTAGTGATTCAATCTCAATCTGTCAACAATTACTGCAACGTGATCCTAATAGAAGATTGGGTGGTGGCCCTGATGATGCAGCTCCTATTAAAAGACATCCCTTCTTCCGTGGTGTCGTTTGGGAGGATATCCTTAACAAACGTATCCCTCCTCCTTTCTATCCTTCAGTTTCTGGACGTCTTGATACCTCAAACTTTGATGAAGAATTTACGAATGAAACACCTGCACTCACACCTATTGATGCTACACTCAATCGTGTTGAACAACAAGAATTCCAAAACTTCTCTTATGTCGCTGATTGGGTTTCCGCATAAAATACACACACATTTATATATAAAGACTATTTCAATTACAGACACAACTTTGTTTGTGCGTCCTTTTTTTCCTTTCGCCCAAATAATAAGTCCCCCCCTTTTTCTTAATTGTTTTGACATGTTCAAGATTTCAAGACGAGCTTTTTCAACATTTAGGCCATTACTTCATGAAAATCCTCTAGTAATATATAATTAAACAAACCTTTTACCTTTACCTAATCATTTCTAAAGGGCTTACCAGGTCATAAATCAGCACCCACTATACCCAGAGCACAAAGAGGATTACCGAAAAAGATGCCAATTGCAGGTGTAAAGAATGTGATTGCAGTGGCTTCAGGAAAGGGTGGTGTGGGTAAATCGACAACAGCAGGTAATATAAAAATTAAAAACAATTTGGGGAAAAAAATGAAATAACTAGTATGAAAGTCAATATTGCTCTTGCAGCAGCAGGCATGAAGATGAAGGTGGGTATTTTAGACGCAGATATTTTTGGTCCTTCTATACCCAAATTAATGAACCTGAAAGGAGAGCCTGACTTAACCGAGAAAGGTAAGATGACGGTCTTGTCTTTTGCTATGGCTAATGTAAACAAGGTGATCGGTTGGTACCTCTGACCAACTATAACGTCAAATGTATGTCCATGGGATTCTTGGTTGATCAAGAAGCGCCTGTCGTGTGGAGAGGGCTGATGGTCATGAAGGCATTGCAGCAGTTATTACATCAAGTAGACTGGGGTCAATTAGATTTATTAGTGATAGATATGCCACCAGGCACAGGTGATGTTCAATTGACCATTAGTCAACAAGTGGTAGTCGATGGTGAGTGGCATTCTAATACATATATTAAACATTAACTTGCCATTATTTCAGGAGCTGTCATCATTTCTACGCCACAAGATATTGCATTGATTGATGCAGTCAAGGGTACCAACATGTTTAAAAAAGTCAATGTTCCAGTAAGTTGGACCCTTTTACATACATGCACAGTTTATAACAATAGAAAAAACAAAAACTTAGGTGCTGGGATTAGTTCAAAATATGTCACTCTTCATCTGTCCCAACTGTCAACACGAAACACATATCTTTGGTCATGATGGAGCTATACGTATGGCCGAAGAAATGAAGTTGCCTTTGCTAGGTCAAGTGCCACTTCACGCTGATATCTGTCAATTATCAGACGCTGGTAAACCCATCGTTATCTCACAGCCCGATAGTCCATTTGCGAATCATTATCGTTCGATTGCAAAAAACATTTTAGACAGTCTACCTAGCAAATAAAGCCACATTTATTGATAAACTTTTTGCAGTGATCTGTCAATGCATATGGCTGTAGTATGTATATATAGTCTCTCTGGTTGTGTGTTGATGAATATTTTTTTCATTTTATTGGTTCTAAGGTTGGATGTTTGGGAAACAAGCTTATTCATACTTGTCCTTGATATCCTTCCATTGTTTCTATACAATATGTATTAGAAAAAGGGTGTATTTGTTTGCAATATAACTTACGCCCTTGTTAAGGTTATCCCAGACCTTGTCGGCAAGAGTGTCGAAACCAACTTCAAAAGCAATAGCACCAGCAAAGATAGTGGTAACAAAGACAGAGTTCTTCTTAAAGATGGTGTTGTAAATGGTACGAGACAATCCAGAGGAAGCAGCAGCGGGCATGGTGTTTGAATGTAAGAAAGAAAGATTTGTAGTTCAATGAGTCGCCCCCTGTCCAATAACTCCGGGCGAAAATGTGACGTAGTAATAATAACAGCCCCTCTTTCTGAACTTTAAATTCTTCAAGTGATTTTTATTCTTTGATGGTGTGATCATTAATTCTTTAACTTTTTCGTCCACTTATTCCCCTTTTATCAAAGTAAAATAATCATGTCTGAGAGCTTAGTTTTAGAACAATACCCACCTTTTCCTAGAGAAATACTGTTGATGTTGACTCTTGGAAAAATATCATTAAAAATTCACCTGCCCATCATGCAATATTTTGGATTTATAAGAACAAGACGAAGGGTGATATGTTTACTTTAAACGAAGAGGACCAGCCTATGCCAAAGTGCGCAACAAGAAAAAGCGTCATTTGGAAAATTAAGTATAGAGCTGAGACCTATAAGGGTCGTGCTGGTGTACAGACAGAAGATGAATCATCTAACAGCCGGCCAATCCAGAAACCAAGCAAGAAGATCGATTGCAAATGCTATGTTACTGTCACATACTATTTCGTAACACCTAA
>JAMYHX010000131.1:0-88718 GCA_025529335.1 Rhizopus sp. PT2906
AAATCTAAAAAAAGACACCAATAGTAAGCTCATCTTCTAAGGAAAGAGACCAATAAGTAATAGTTAACAGTATGAATAATACGTTAAAGAGCCAGTAAGAACGCGTATATATCCGTGTTTTTTGTATCATTTACTCCCAAAAAGAGCCAAATAGGGTCCAGTGATATATATGCTACTTGCTATGCAAATGGAGTTGCTTGCGTCACTAATTGGGAAGTTGTAGTGCAAATTTGTAGTGCAAATAGCAAAGCCCTAGCATTAGCCTTGAAAATCTGTTGAATATACGTCATCACAGCAAAAACCTATACATTTATACTTCGATTAACTTATTGGCTACTCTCGCCAATTTATTTTATTATTTTATTTTCCTTCAAGGCAAGGGAATCTCTGGAGAACAATGCTTTCCAAGAGTAGCTTCAGGTCTTCTGTGGTAACCCAAGTGAGATGATATCGCTATATATGAACATTGCTTGTATGCGGGTATTATCGGTAGCGAATTACGAAGAGTTTTTTTTATCGTGTCTGACACTTTTTCTCTTCACCCGAATAAAGGCCTAATATTTATCTCGTCGTGTTATCAAGTTACCAGTCTAATAACAGCCAATTACAATAGAATCGATGCAACAGAAAGATGCATATTAACTGACTTTTCCTGGCATTTTCGTCATATTATTCTATAAGAAATTCATTTAAGAAATACTGAAATTAGATGCAATTGTTTAGCATTTAATCCATATGAATATAAAGCGTGTCTCTGGAACATCAAATCATTTGATTTTGTAGTTCGCTACATTTAAGTTATTTTTGAAGAATAGATCTGTGTTTAATAACTGCTTGATTGTCGCTTTCTTCCTCTTGATCTGTGGCTTCACTTTCATCTTTGTCATCTTTGGAAAAATTTTAAGCTCGATACAGCTGTATTTTTGAGAAGAGAGTAAACGATTATGGATCTCATGCTTAATAACGTTTGCGTTTATACGCAATCGGAGGCACTGTAGTACTTGAATAAAAAAAAAAAAAGTAAAAGTGCATTCAATTTCTTTGATTTTATATTTCAGGAACACGCGTAGTAGTTTCGCGTATTTAAAAAAAAGCATGGTAAAAGAGTTTATGATCCCATGGAAGCTGTCTTAACAGAAATTACAGACCTGTTGTGCTTGAAACAGTAGCTAGCCGCAAGAGTTATTTAGTTAATAAAACTTGACTAAACGACGACGAAGGAACTCAGGAGAATGACACCAGTGTAGTTGATGTAAAACCAGCTCCAAAAGGTACAACAGCTGCTCATTTTATTAAGTTTGTCAATGAGTTCCTTGATATTATGGATGAGGATGAATCTTTAAAGGACAGTTATTTAGTGATGGGATAATGCTAGTATCCATAAATCGAAACCGATGATTCGAAAAATCGAAGCTAGAGGTCATAGAGTAATGTATCTCCCCCCCCCCTTCTTACTCGCCTGAGCTAAATCCTATTGAACAGTTCTGGGGTCTTAGTGAAAGTAAAAATGAAGCGCCATAGCTTGATGAAAGAAGAGACATTTGCATTAACCGACAATTATATTTTGATTTTCAGCTGAGTGAATAAAAGATTTCACTTGATATGTTTTATTATTATTATTACTATTAATTGAATTTATCCAAGGCGATACCTTTGAGTATTTGTGTTCTGGCTCTATTTAGTTCTAATTCTATTCCTGGCATATCCAATGCCTCTCCTATCAGCTTGATATCTGCCTCACTAAGAACTCCTTCTAAATCCTGTTCCAATAATTTCAGGTTTGGTTTCTTTGCTTTAAATTCATCCTTGGCTTGTTCAGGAAATTTGATATCTGCCGCTGTAACAAATCTCTTATTGTCTAAAATCGCATCCAGTTGCTTATCTTGTTCATATATCACCAAGCCATTATTCATCAAGTCATTCAAATGATCTGCGCCCTTGTATGCTTTATAATGACTATAAAGCCGGAATAGATTATAGGCTAATGGTATATTTGGGATCAATGGGACAATGACAAAGGTACATGACAACGGAACCCAATAAGCAGAATAATACATATACTTTTTATGATACGGCACTCTCTCCTTCAATAGCTTTTCTAAATCGTGATGTAACATCTTTTCTTCCAACATACGAGGATAGTGAATAGCAACCTAATATACTATTAATAGGGATCCTTTTTTTTTTTCTAGTCTATACATGATATTACACTTTTTATAGGTTCTGGAATCTCGTTCTTTGCTGGGACACTTTTCAAAAACCATTCTTGATAGTCCAACTGATTCATGACATGACTACCGCGATCATATAGTTTTCGTTTCCAAGTCTGCGGATCTGCTTTCCCCAACTGTTCCCACTTTTTACTCGACCAATTGACAGCTTTCACTAAACGCGACTGGACTGGAATTGTCGAATGACAATAATAAGCCCAACGGTCCTTTACGATTGGAATGGCATAAAGTCGCATCGCCTTTCAAAATGATAATAAAAGAAAAAGAGAGAGAGAAAAAAAAAAGTAGATAGTATGACGAACAAACAACGCAGACTAAAAGAGGAGAGAGAGAGAGAGAGAGGGAACTCAGCCAATAAGTGAACTCGCTCTTGACCTTTATTGTTAACTAAAATGTAGACATGACGTCTATTTCTATATATTTAAAAATAGTCCCAAAGCTTATCAAACTCCTTTGAATAAGCATCAACAACAGATGGAATGTTAGTGATGATCACATTTTCACGATTCTTGTAGCGTGCACTAATACAGAGTTTAGTTTGAGTAAACATCCACTTGTTTCCCATTTACCCGCAGCTCCAATTAAAGCTTCCGGTGATCACCGTCTTGTTATCAATGACAGCAAACTTGTTATGCATGAATTGGTCACTATAATAAGGTTAATTTACTATCTCATATGCATCTGCTATTATTTTTACCTGTTATCATATTTATAAGGAATACCGTAACGTTCATTGAGTAAAAGGACATCAGCTCCTTTTCTCGAATCCATTTGATCATTATCTGTTATGATACGTACGTCCAGTCCACGTTGATAGGCATCACCAATGACATCGGCAGTATCATTATCTGTCAATGAGAACACACAGATATAAAGTGTTCGTTTAGCTGATGCCAAAGCAGCGTGGAATACCTAAAGTAAAGTTAATCAAGTGCCGATCCATTTTTGTACGACTTACTCCGTAACTTTCTTCAGAAGGGAAAAAGATGGGTATACAAAACGTATCCTCGGGTAATGGTTCTAGACTTCTTGGACGGAATTCGCGTACATGAATAGGATGACGAGGTGGCTGTCTCATGTCGCTGCTGGTGTAAGGTGAATTAAAGGTGATCTTGGTTGTTGTCGTCTTCTTTTTCTTTTGACGTCGACGAACCACCTTAAACTCATCGGGTGCACCGATTTCACGAGACTTGATCTGAACTGTCTCTTCAATCTCTTCATACTCGTCGTCATCATCTCCACTTTCTTCCTCAGCACTGTGTTCACCATAGTGCTCCTCTGCCAACTGACGAAGTCTTTCATGCTCTGAATGCTCAGGACCAAAGATATCAACCTTCATTTGATGGTAGAATGCCTTAGTTTGCTCCCAAGCACTCTTCTTGTGCTCTTCTTCCTTGACGATAGCAGCGGACAATGATAACTTTTCACCTTCATCTTCTTCTTTTTCTTCTTTTACTTTTCGGTCTTGTTCTAAAAAAGGTTCAACACCAAGAGTTACACCAATAAAACTAGACACTTGACATTTTAAGACAGACAGGACTTGTCTATCGGTTTCGGATGTCATGGCCTTTTCAGCGTGATGGAATAGCTTGTCAAAGACTTGAAGAGGATCATCTTGGCGATGACGAAGAAGCCCGTTCAAGTGAGTAGACATTTGAGAAAGCAAGGAGTTATCTGAGGCAAGCATGTTGACTGAACCCATAGACTTTTTTTTTAAAAAGGGACAAAATAAATAAAGAAAAGGGGATACATGGCGTGTTTATATACTTACTTGCTTCAGAAGCTCGGAAATACTTAGAGGAGTATCTTGATCCCAAGGAAGTGTTTGAGTCATGTGTGTGTATAAAAAGAAAATAAAACAAAAGGAAAACAAAATAAAGCAGTGGGAATTAAGCTTAAATTTAAAATAGATACGGGTAGGGTCTGAGTGTGTGCGACAATAAGATGACAGCCTTATTGTGTGGCTCTTTATGTTTACTATTTACGCGTAAATATCAAAACAGGAGTAGATAAACTAAAAAAAAATCAGTGAGATGTGATTATGTTTATTAAGAAACTTTTGTATCTATAAAGAATAGTCTTCGTCATCTGAAGAGAGATCATATCCGTATTCTAAAGTACAAAAAGCATTAACAAATGATATAACCAAACTATCTTGTGTGCTTACGTTCTTCAAATTCATCGTGGTCATCGTGATCATCCTCTTCATCTGGATAATCATTTTGATAATAGTCTTCGGCTGTATGTAGGATAAGTATAAGAAAGAAAGAAAAAAAAGGAGTGTTTATGCCCTTACCATTAGAATCTTCATCACCAACATCACCCATCTCGCTCTCAGTGTCATTATCGTCCATATACTCTGTTGTATCATCAAACCAGACGAGGGATCCAACATTATTGACATTAAGAGCATTAGGTTCTTGATCATCTCTGTAATAAACGTCATAAACATAGTCATCTTCATCCTCTTGTTTCTGTTCTCGATCATTCACTTTTATTTGTTTTTAGTTCCCTCTTTTCATTCTATATGTGATATAAACTTACATGTCAAATATTCCTTAATCATGGGTATAAAATTGCACATAATGTCATCCACATCCTCTGTATCCTCATCCAAGATTAACCTATTACCCGTTTAGTTACAGTCACACCATTCTACGCCTTCTTTACTTTGGTTGTTTAGCAGTCGTCTCATCGTCTCTTACTGCTTCGTACATCTGAAATAGATCTTCTGCTGCCCTTTCGGATGAACTTTGTACACTAAAGATTACATCAGTTGCAATTCTTTTTCTCTATAGTTCACACTTACACCGGTGGCATGTTTTCCATTGCCTTTGCTCTATTTTGACTGATAACTCTATATCTTGCCTTTTTGGATACATCCTGAAATGGAAATAAGTGATCTGTTGATTACATGTTCTCTCTCTCTCTCTCTTTCTCTCTCTTTCCCCTACACTTTGCTTTTGCATCAACTGTTCTTTCCTTTCCTCTATGGGCGTCGGTGTCTGCGGTCTACTCAATCCAGGTTGAATACGTCTAGAGATACGATCCTATTGATCATGAGTTATATATGATATTATATCACTAAGCGCGCTTTACTTTTAGTTTTCGAGCTTCGTCCAAGTTTGAAAAACTCGCTTCTTCTACTGTCTCTGCTAGACGAAATATAGTTGGAAGTGCAGTTGCTGATACTAATGTCCTATTAGTTCTTTTTTCTCTTTCTCTCTCTCTCTTTTTTTTTTTTTTCCTCTCACCTTTTAATACACCTGTGTCTTCATTGCTTCGTTTTAATCGTTTTTCTTCATTTTGTTGTTGAAGTACTGATACACAAAGTGAGCATCAATTCTGATTGTATTGTAAAATTATTTTTACATAAAGCTTCAAGAGGCTCCTCTGTTCGCTTACGCTTAATGCGCAGAATGGTAATTGGATCACTTGCCATTTTCAAAGAAGAAAAAAGAAAAAAAAATGACGTTTTTCATACCTACTCTTTCTGAACTTTAAATTCCTGAAGTACCTATTTATTCTTTGATGTTGTAGCCATCAATTCTCCTTTAGTTATCTTTAGCTTTTTCGTCCACTTATCCCCCCTTTTATCAAAGTAAAGTAATAATGTCTTGGAGCTTAGTTTTAAAACAATACACGCATTTTCTTAGAGGAATTTCTGTTGACATTGACTCTTGGAAAAGTATCATTGACAATTCACCTGTTCATCATGCAGTATGTTGGATAAGAACAAGACGAATGTTGATATGCCTGCTTTAAACGAAGAAGATCAATTCTATGCCAAAGCGCGTAACAAGAAGAAGCATCATTTGGAAAGTTAAGCACATATGCCATTAAGCTGGAACATATAAGAGTCGTGCTGGTGTACAGCCAGAAGATGAATCATCTAAAAGCCGGCCAATTCAGAAACCAAGCAAGAAGATTGATTGCAAATGCCATGTTATTGTCACCTGCTATTTCGTAACACCTAATCAGGTCACTATTAAGCTTCATAATGAGCATAGTCATCTTATTGGAAGCCTTGATGATATCTCGTTTTTGCCTTTATCGGATAATACGAAGGAAGCTACATTGCAAAAGTTACGCGAAGGCTATGGTAGAAGAGACATACGAACTGCAATTCAACGTCATTTTAATGAAAAGATAAGAGGTCTTTTTTCCTGAAGCTGCTAGTTCTTCAACACGTTCAGCCATTTGAGGTACATAAGCAGAGGTTACTATGATAGATTGTATAAGGATGTATAGTATGTTATATTTTAAGCATTTTATATCTTGGTAGATACATACAGTCTCACAATATTTAAGCTGTTTGTATTTCATAGCAGTCGCTTACATCTTTGAAAGAATAGATTTAAAGTCATTGCTGAACATCTCCGCTCACGCTTTAATGGTCATTCTCCTCAGCACGGAAAGCTTGACTCTCTTCAAAGATGCCCTGGTAATAGAAATAGTTCTGTATTTGTTTGCTTTTTTTTTTCTAAAGATCTTTTCTATTTCTATATTAGGTTTTTCTCCTGTTCTATTACAAACGTAGTATTTTTCTGAAAACATATTTAATGCGTTTCCTATGCTTGACTTTA
The DNA here is from genome assembly GCA_025529335.1 of Rhizopus sp. PT2906. Lineage (NCBI taxonomy): Eukaryota > Fungi > Mucoromycota > Mucoromycetes > Mucorales > Rhizopodaceae > Rhizopus > Rhizopus sp. PT2906. The sequence goes on from JAMYHX010000131.1 coordinate 6,818, forward strand.
TTTAACTAGAGGAGGGATCCTGTTCAATATCCGTTTGATTGTCGCTCGTGTTATTCCAAGAGGCAATTATATCGCCGTGGATTGGATGAAGTCATTGATATCATGGCGTGCACTCCCTTGAATCAAGCGAATATAATAAGCTTAAGAAGACTTACTCTTGAGTATATGTTTTTAGAAATGCTTTATATTAAATTGCTACTGTAACTACTTTACGTTCTCTTTTTATATACAAACTACTTGCAGAATAAACTATACTGTGTTTGATTAATCTTATTACTCGATCCAGTTCCTGTCTCAATAAAACGCAAATAGGTATATCTGCTAAGCTTCGAGCGCTTCAAATTTATGTTCTAATCATTTACAAAATATGCTATGTCCTCATTGTATACCCCGTTGAAACTCTGTAGACAGTGTTCAGCTGGTAATGGCCGTGGAAACTTGGTAAGTTTACTTTTGCTTAGTTTCAACTAGTTAGGTATTGATTATTTTATTTTTAATACCGTCAACTCCATCCAATGATAGGCCTGGAACCGAGATGTCAATGCATCATTAAACATTCGATCGATTCTTGCAGATTATGTTAATCATAACTGTGATATTCAATCAAGGCATGCTGCGTTTACTAAAGTGCTTGAACTAGCACTTTTAGGTAGCTAGTAGTTTTGGTCCTTTGGAGATGAAGAGGATAAATAAACCACCACTTTTTGTCAACATTGAAACTCAGCCAATCAACCATCGCATAGATTAGAGGGTGGCATCTTTGACTAGTGCAGAAAACACCTTCTAATACTCTCACAGACAGCTTCTCCCATAATATTCCTCATGTTGAAACTGATGGGATACTTTTTTATCAATACAAGAGATACTTTATGGCTAGAATTGTAAAAAAAAGCCTATGCATTTTTCCTATTACGTGACTATTAGATACCCGGAGTTTAGAACGCTTTTATCGCCTGCAGTGTTCTCTTTTCCTTTTTTTTTTTATTTTTATTTATATAAAATGACTGACAGACAAAAACCAAATAGTCCGATTGCCTGGATGACCAATGTATATTCACCCACCACTTCTTCATTTAGAGACAAACGACACCCTTCATTAAGCTCAGAAGCCAAGTCAACTAGCCATTCATTAGACAGGTTTATATATATATAATTATAGCTTACAAATTCAATGGAATCTCACACATTAGATCAGTTATGATAGACCAGAGTCACCTACATTACCACCAGAGACTGCGTCAGAAAGTAGAGAGTCCATAGAGTTAACCCATAGTAGCAGTGCCAGTAGTAGTCGATATCCTTATTCTATTGTTCCTTCCGATTCAGGTAACACGACAATGACAGCTTTACTTTAGAGGGAAATTAATAGGACCTACAGTTTCCTTTTATCAACACAAGGATCCACCACCCACTCCAACAACTCATAAACGTACATCAAAACGTGCACACGTATCAGATCACACTGCGGCGGCCATTGAATTAAGTGTGAGTGCTAATGTGCCTCCAGCACCTGCAGCTGGCATGTACTGGTCAAGAGCAATGACCTATGGCAAGTACCCGACCAGGCCATTACGTGCACACACGGCTAACCTTATCGGTGAATATCTTTATGTGTTTGGTGGATGTGATATGAAGACTTGTTTTAATACACTTTATGTATTGGATATGGGTATATGAATCACAACGTTGTTTGGATACAAACATTAATCTCTCTGACAGATACACTCACTTGGTCAAAACCTCGTACAACTGGACAAGCACCACCTCCTTGTCGAGCTCATTCCTGTACAACAGTCGAACGAGTCTTGGGACCAGGCAAGAAGTCATATAGTCTTTATGTCTTTGGTGGGGGCGATGGACCCAATTACTTTAACGACGTATACATTTTAAATATAGGTATTTAAAGGAAACTATTTCTATCTTTGCTTCGTATTGATCATGACCCCATTAGATACACTCACTTGGATTAAGCCCAAAGTGGAAGGTGAACCTCCTTCACCGAGGAGAGCACATACAACTTGTTTATGGAACCAAAAAATTATTGTGACTGGAGGAGGCGATGGTGCGCGTGCGCTGGCGGACGTGCATGCCTTGGACATTTCAGACCCCCATGCCCTAAAATGGACACAATTACATCCTCAGGGGACACCGCCGATTGCTCGAGGATACCACACGAGCAACTTGGTGAAAGATAAGCTTATTGTCTATGGCGGCAGTGACGGACACGAGTGTTTTAGCGATATTCACGTCTTGGATTTATTTGCCAATCGATGGTGTCAGATCGAATTGAACCGTCCTATTCCTCGCTTGGCTCATTCGACAACCCAAGTGGGGTCCTATCTGTTTGTGACAGGTGGATATGATGGAAGCAAGTACTCGAACGAAGTCTTGCTGCTAAATTTGGTGACTATGAGTTGGGAAACAAGAAAGATTTATGGAAGTCCACCTAGTCCAAGAGGTTATCATACATCCGTACTACATGATTCAAGGCTTTATGTGATAGGTGGATATGATGGTAGACATGTATTTGAAGATGTTTATATGCTAGAACTAAGTGCGTGTGCTTACTTGCCACAGATCACCAATTTTGAAATTGACGTGTGACCAGCATAATAAAACTTTTTTTTTCCGTTCTTTTCTTTATAAAATATTATTATTATTACATGGCAACTCATCTTGGAGTAAATTTGTATAACGTATTGTTTAATATTATAATAGGCAACTAAAAGAAAGGGTCATTTTTTATAGGAATATAACACGGCAGATATTTTGGTATGATCATAACTTCAACATGGTGTGTTTTTGACAATTAATAAGTATTAGACCACAGTTAATGAAGGGTTAAAGAGCCTTCAATTCAAAAATGTGTCAATGGACAAAAGACAAGTAAAAAAAAGAATCTAAAGGAGTGGATTGATAGACATTGACTAAAAGGACATACTTTTAGTTTTATACAGAATCACTTGAATTATTTTTGGAACTAGACAATATAACACAAGATAAGGAACTGACCGTGTTTGGAGTAGAAGAGTAAGAAAGAACTTATTATCAACATATAAAACTAACAACCTCTCTGATAGACAAGCAGCCATAGACGACGTTGTTTATAGATACAGACTTCTTTGCCGTGACTATCCAGGAAAAGAACATCTGGTCAAATTATGGAGTCTGTGCTCTCTTTTGTATTTTTCTTCATCAGAGGATTACTTGACACAGCTGACAGATTGGACCGATACATACTATCCGGTAAAACGAGGCTCTGAATGGACCAATATATGTAATTACCTCATCCGTGGCGATTATGATACCGTATTTGCTGAACTCCACCACATGGACACTGACAACAGCGCACTTATAAACGCAATTCACGCGTTTCTCAGCATACAAGAGGGAGATAATCAGGCATTGATAGAGTGGCGCGATCAGTTGCCACCCCAGGACATGATTTCTTCAGTAGGCGCCGCACGCGTCTTTTCGATATTAAGAGGCGATGAGACCGGTTATGACGAGCTTAATTTTGTAGAAAAGTTAATGGCAGCTTCTCGGTTCAAACGACCATGGATGTCATTAGGCGAACTACAGGCTTATGCACAGACAGTGTTTAACAAGAATGATTCTTTCGATAAAGCGTGCTCGTATTTGCTAATGGGGTGCTTGGATGACGTTCTGGGTGTAACAGATGATCTCTGGTTGCAGGTCCATCTGGGGCATGTGTTTATTTGTATAGGAGAAAAGATGAATCAGACATATCAGCTACATGGAAAAGGAGTTATCATGGACCCTGTTTATCTGTGTATAAACGAGTATGCGAAATTGATTGTGAAAGAAGAGACGATGTGGAAGGAAGCAGTCATGTATTTGGCAAGATGTAAAGAAAATAGTCAACATTGGATCATACAAGTACGTATGATAAACACTGTGCTTATATGTGCTCATACTGAATATGTATTTAGTTACTAGGCGAACCAGCTGTGCTAAAAGAGAGTATTGAGTTTTTAAAGGAATTATTGCAGATTGCCAGTGAACATGGACTAGACCAAGTAGAACGACATATACATTCATCGCTTGGAAAGAGGTATGAGGTAAAGAACGATATACACCAAGCAGCCCTCGAATTCGCAGCAGCACAAGACCGTGATGGACTTGATAAGCTCTCTCATCAACTATTCAATGAGTACTTGAGAACAGGAAAACTTGGTGAGGTGGTGACGAATGTGAAGGAAGTAGAGATCAGCCCACATTATGCACTGTTAGTTACCTATAAGCGATTTAGAACCCATCTTGAACAAAAAGAATTTAAAGAAGCATCAGAACGATTACTCGAGATATTGAAAGAAAAAGACATATTGCCACTTAAATTTGACATTGTGCTCATGATTGATAACCTCTCTATCCTTGAAGGTAAGCGTATTCTCGTTTTGCCTATTTTTATAACCATATTATATTAGATAAAAGCGTACACTTTAGCTATGATCAGTTCATAGAATTAATTCGATTATTCAAGTTGATAGAAAAAGACGATTCAAAACAGAAATTTATACACAACTATTATAAGCTCTCTAGACACGAAGATCTGCCAGCACAGTTGGTTGTGGCAAAATTACGTGAACGATTGGCATATAAAGCATCTCTATCACAATAAAGTATTTTTTTTAATTAAACAGTAAATGCAGCCATAAATGTTGAAGATGAAGTTTCAAAAGTTTGATATCCTTGATTATTGTTTGTTGTTGTTGTTGTTGTAGATGACGATGATTTGATGCCCAAGATTTCATTTAGATGTGATTTATCTCCACTGCTGCTAGTAGCCATCTTCTTTGCACGTAAAAATTTGGCACGAGCACTGAATATACAATTAGTTTCTATACATAAATCTAGCAACATTGGTTACTTACGCATTTCGTAAAACAACAGCTGGTTTACTCTCTTCTTCTGTCTTGGCCTTCTTTGTCTCTACTTTATCATCATCACTATCTCTCTTTCTCTTTTTCTCTTCTTTGTCCTTTTTATCCTTCTTCTCTTTCTTCTCCTTCTTGTCTTTTTTCTCTTTTTTCTCCTTCTTGTCTTTTTTTTCTTTCTTTTCCTTTTTCTCCTTCTTTTCCTTCTTGTCCTTCTTGTCTTTTTTCTCCTTCTTTTCTTTTTTCTTTTTATCCTTGGTATCATCTTCCTCTTGGGATTCATCGGCAACACTACTTGTTTCTGAAGGTGTCTGAGAATTTAAATCGGCCAATAGTCTTGAAAATGCATCTGTATGCCCTAACCAATTGTCCACACTCTTCTTGGTAGCGCCCACGCCGAGGGTATTGTCTTTTAATTTGATTTTGATATGTTCCTTTTTGCCGTCTTCGTTGACACCCAAACCTTTTCCTGGACTCCAGCCCATCTTTTGAAGCATTCTAAAGCCAAACTTGGACTCATCTTTGCTCCAGTTCAAGTTGTTTGGATCGGAACTGATGCGTTGTTTTTCTTTTTGACCTGCTAATCCCATTCTATTCTATTCTTTCGTTTATCGTTAAAGAAATATGATTTGAGTATGTTAAAAAAAAAATTTGGAAAAGAAAAAAACATCGCAGTCACAAAAGCCGTAACTTCACTTTTTCATTTGGAACCAATGAAACGCATTGTAACTAAGGGTTCATTTCCTAAACTTTCAATATTATGATTATGATTACATATTAATAGAAAAGTGCAATATTGACTGGATATTGAATTAAGCAACAACCAAGATATCTTTTTAAGTGTCTAGAATACTTTATGATATACTCCTCAATCATGCCTCCCCTATTCTTCTGTTTTACGTTGTTACTTAAAAATACTACATTTGTACATATTACGAACCAAGAGAAAATTATGCTACTCTTTAACATTTGAAAAGCCGCAATATCTGGACGATCATTTTATTTTGACGGATAAACTGTTGATTGCATCTTTACATTGATTAACTTGTTCAGACAAGTCGGGCTGAGTGTCGACATGATTCAATAAGGCTGTCAGATCGCTCTTTATTTGTTCAATGAATGATTGAGTATTTTTTTCCATTTCCTCTTCAACTCGCTTCAAATCTTCAATCAGCCTTTTTCTTTCACTTGCTTGCTTTTCAACTTTCTCTTTTACGATATCGGCAATATTTAAGGATTTTAATCTTTGAGTTTCTTGTTGAATAGATTCAAGCAGCTCCTTTTGAGCTTGTATTTCTTTATCAAACTCAGTTTGATGTCGTGTAACTGATTGATCGAGTAACTTGGACTGTTGTGATAGCTTCTCTTTTAAAATTTCAACTGTACGACGCTCTTTTTCAATCATGAGTTCCCTTCGTTTGAGGTCGTCCAGTTCCTTTCTAGCAGCCATAGCTTCATCTTTTAGTTGTTTGACTCTGTTTTCATTTGAGAGGTATTGCTTCTTGGTATCATCTAGTAATTGTTGCTTAGATTCTAACACTTGCATGACTTCGTGAATTTCAGCTCGAAGTTGCTTGTTGGATTCAATAAAGGATTGATTTTCTTTTTCATATTGTTCCTTTGTGTCTCGAGCAACTTGTAACTGATACATATGAGATGGGGAGACCTTAAAATATAGTTATTATTTACCTGCTGTTTAGTATTTTCTAGTTCTTTTTGAATGTTTTCCAAGTTTTCTTGTAACTCTTCAAGCACTCTTGTCGATCTTGAACTAGAAGAAGCAGGGCGAGGAGACGATAGCATATGATTTCTTGGTAGAGAGGAAGTCTTAATCATAGACTATTTTGTGGTGGATGTGAAAAGAGAAAGAAATAAAAATAAAAAAAAATATTAATTTTATTTTGAAGAACCAAAGGCACTTCGGAGGATGAAATTGGTGTTGTCATAGTAGTAGTGTGTTTCCTAGCAGCAAGGTGGGGCCCTTTTGAGAAAACAAAAAAGTTGGCAGATTCTCCCCTGTCTGCTTGATCAACACGGCTTGAATCACTATTCAGGCCTGGCAGTAGCACTCGAATTATCGGAGCTTGATTAATTGTCTGCTCCACGAGTTTAATAACGAATGTGGAGCACTTTATTACTGACTATTTAGCATGCTTTTGATTTTTGCTCGCTTGTAAGATCTTATCCTATTATTGTCACTTATTAAACAACTTTCTAAAAAGCTTCTTTATTGTCATTTCCTCAGCTATTATGTTTCTCACGGATAATTGGTTCAGAGTAAACAAAAGAAAAATTCTGGGAACTGATCAAAACGTCGGTTCACACTTATTAAATAGTGCAACGCTGTAAAAGCTCAGTGCTCATCCGGTAATCTCAAATCAAAATATCATTTGTATTTGACTTGACAAGGCTTTTTGGGCTATGTCAACTAATTCTTCATCTGCCGTTTCATGCTCTAGTTGAAGCACTTGTAGAGAGCCATCACAGCTAAAGCCTTTATCTTAACAACTTTCAAAGTTTCAGTTACATTAACGCTGTTTAGTAATTACTTACAATAGAGTAAGCATCCAATAACCCCTTAATCATGCAGCATAAGCAATTTCTCAGAATGACTTTAGTGTTCCTCCTTTTGTGAACAGGTTGAGAGCATGACTGCCCTTTTTTTTTGAACAAGTTCCTAAGCAGACATATGACATTAACCAATAGGAGGTATCATTATTTTTGCCCTTAATTAACTACATGTTTTCGCGTATAAGTAAGTTCTTCTTAGATAATATTGCAAGGGTCGCATGGATGAAATATATACATGTAAATAATGACGTACCTTAGACATAAAGCTTATTTATCCTTCTGCCCACTTAAAGATGTTACGTATGTAAAATATTAATGCTAGGCTACATTTACTTATGTTATATGTAAACGGTATGGATATAAGTTTAACGTTATCGTTATTCTCTATAGTTTAAATAAAACTATAATATATCTCATTTGACTACGTACAGCTGCAAAGAAAGCTATGTATTCGTATCAATATACGTTCAGAACAAACATAGAATAGCTTTAGACGACATGACGTCTAATATGGATCATAGCACACTCCTTATCAGTTATAGTTTTGTAGTTTTGCTATGCTATGATTCTATTCGTTTTCGTTTACTGATTACTGACGAACATGAACTTGAAAGATGGCTTTTATGATAAACACGCATCTATTAAATAAGCTAGTTTTATCCTCTATGTTTTCAAAGTACACTGCTTTGAAGGGACGCCCCTCAGGAGCATGGGAACAGCTTATTTTATGTTATCCAATAGAAAGGCAGGGTATTAGCACGTTCTCAAATATAAATTCATGCAACCCATTCCAGCTCAGGGCCGCCTTTTTTTCAAGATTACAGATGTAAACAAACAAAAAGTATAAAAGAAGGTCTTTTTTCACTCTATTTTTTTTTTCTCTCAAGCTTTTCCGGTTTGCCTGAATTCCGATAGTAACCTTTATGATGCTTGAGGATGTGGGCAGCCTTTCTCTCAGAAGGGAGGGATTGGCTTATTACAGTTTTTATAAAGTTACTTCGGTGACTAACCTTTTTTACTTCGGAAACGCTGCCCCTTGTGATTGTGGCTACAATGCAACAGGGTGAGCTATAAATTAATATAAATGAAAAAAAAAATTCTTAGCAACTACAAAGTAACTAAGCTTATGAGATGGTTTTCATGACAACTTTTGTCTTGCGCACTTTTTATCCAAAAGAGTTCTTTTAAGTGCTAATTTTGCAAGCACACCCAAACGATAGAAATGCATAATGGAAGGTGTGACTTGTGTGCCTTCCCCTTTTATTTCACCAAAGCAAGTCCTGTAGGAAGACTGACAGCCTTTATACATCATAACTCCATAGTCAGGCTATCTATTTACGCCAGTACCATTACCTGGCAATGTGTCAGAAGCATATGAACATTACCAGGTGGTATAAATCCTTTTGTAATCATTTTATGAACAGAGAAAAGAAAGAGACTCATGACAAGAAGTTGATCTTCAAAAACAAAAATAAATGGCTATATTAATACGACCACTGTGAACCATTGCCGTAGGCTTAGTATCTGATGATATCCTTTTGTTCGATTCATGCATACAGCACATAAGATCTCATCTTTCGGTATCAATCAGGACGCACTTTTAAGCTGTCGTCACAATATCATCAGAGTTCAGGTTCATGATATGAATGAAATGATCATTTTATGAGTGTTTGGCTCTCTAGCGAACACTTCCATTCCGTCAGTTTCCATAGTTCCTTTGAATTTATTTGCTGACTGTGTCTTTGGTCTCTAAGTGCCTTAGTAACCAAATTCACTACACCCTTCCAAAGCTCAAACCTACCTCTGTGAATTTTTTGATCTATAATATGCGATATTTGAGTATTTTGATCGTGGCGTAGTACAGAATGGACCCTTTTCACAAAGAGAAACAATTGAATAGCTTCTTGTTTTTTTTTTTTTTTTTTTTTCAGTATAAAACACGCAAAGACGTTCAGATATATTAAATCCTTATGGAATTTGTAGCTTTCAGAATATGCGCTCAGTATTGTTGAGTATGTTGAGATGGTATTTTCTTGGTAGATATATTTTATTTTGAGATAGACACCTTTTGACAAGTCTTTCTCATCCTTTTGGTAAACAGTATGTGGATTCTTTTCTCTCATCACTTCTCCTTACCTCTTCCATTATCAAAATAGTTCTCGTTGCATGCCGAGGAAAAAGTCAAATATTTGAAGCATGGTTCATTCAAGGTTCCAGTCTCTCTGTAAGATTAAAAGTATTGGGCCCAATGATCTCACTTGTTTTCAATAACAATAAAGCATAAATGTTGGTCTGAGATCGACATCTTTCACATTACGTAGTGCGAAGCCACCATAATCGCCGGACATATACCGGAATTAGATAACACTTTCTTTTTATTTTGCATAACAACAAAGCATACCTATCTGTCACCTGGCAACACATAGATGAAGTTTGCTAAATATCTCGAGTCTCAGAGCGTTCCTGAGTGGAGGAAGGCTTATATAAACTATAAGGCTTTAAAAAAGAGACTCAAAGCAATTGAAAAAGTAAGTTATCTGTTATCGGGTCTTTACTCTTTTAATAATATATTAATAGTACAGAAGACAAAACGAAGAAAAGGAAGATTGCAGGTTGGAACTTGTCATTAGTGCTTTGGAGAATATTGATCCTGAGATTCAGTCATCACCAAGGAAATACACTGCTCCAGCTAGAACCCAGTCTTCTACTCTAGATAACCGTTCAACAGGCGGACAGGCCAGAAGTTTGTCTTTTGCGTCAAGCAGATGGCTTGATAGACTTTCCAAGAGACTAAACAATAGACAAGAAACAGAATTAGGCCGAGTCAGTCGACCCACCGTGCAAGGTGCCCTTCCTGTTATTTCTCTTTTTTTCATGTATCTGACTTGTTCTATCGATAGTGAATAACCTGCAAGTAGCATCTATTTTGGAAGAGGCAATAAAGCATGCGAGTGAACCTGAGCAATACTTTTTCGTAGTGCTCGATCAAGACTTGGAAACGATATCCAAATTTTATGATAGTAAAGAAAAAGAAGCAGAAGCAAAGTATGAAGCGATAGAGATGCAAGTGAAAATTGTCAAAAGTTTTGCTTCCAAAATATCAAAGACTAATGTAAGAACGGAGACATATAAACTCATGATTACTTATTATATAACAGCCGTCAGGTAACCATGACTCGAATGATCGAGGTTTGCACTTTGGACAGTGGTTTGGAAGAAGTGATTCTGTAGACTCAGCTTTGACGGAGATATCTAATTTACCTGACAGTATCAAGTATACCAACGATCAGCATGTGAGCTACAATGTTGGTGGATAACAAATACATCATGCCTATTTGCTGATGGTCATTTTTTTTAGGTAGCTAGGAGTAGATTAAAGATGGCGATAACGGAATATTATCGTAGCTTGGAACTGTTAAAATCATTCAAGGTAAAATGACCAATGAACACATCTTATCTAATCTGAATTGGTTGATTTTTAGATATTAAACGAGACGGGATTTCGTAAAATCTTGAAAAAGTTTGATAAAGTAAAGTATAATAGTCATCGATAGCCAATACATATATTAACACACATCAGACTGCAGGCTGGAAAGCGAGTACCTTGTATTTTCAAAAGCTGAATCAGTACCATTGGATAAGATCACGCAAAATTGATGATCTACTTGACGATACAGAGGTATGGTACAAAGGATACAACAATTACAAGTACTCAATTATAATAGAGCTTGTATATTAAAGAATTTGCTGGTGGTCATCGAAGAAAAGGAATGAACCAACTGAGATTACCAGAAAGAGACGACGTAAGACCATTTACTAATTCATTTAATGATCTAACATTTCTTTCATTAGCACTACACACCCGTTTCATGGAGAACAGGCTTTTATCTTGGGTTGGCGTTAGCATTTTTCGCAAGGGTGATCCAACTTGCTCTTGATCCTGCAGTTCGTCAACAGTTACCCAACATGTACTTTAGCCTGCAAATGTATGCTTGCTTCTTTCTTCCCATCATATTCTGTGTGGGATTTTCGGTAAACGCACTTGTTTGGACGCGATGCCATATCAACTACAAGTTTATCTTTGAATTTAATCCAAGAGACAATCTTGACTATCATCAGTTTGCTGAGGTAATTAAAAAATAACTGTTTCTAAACACGACCTAACTCCCAGTCGTAGTTACCGCTATTACTGCTACTACTACTCTCAATGACGATGTATGTCGATTTTTCTCAAGCCCTTGTTCCGGTGATCCCATCCGAATTATGCCCTCTTGTGTTCTTTTCTATGGCCTTGGGTATCATGGCATGTCCTTTTCCTATCTTTTACTATTCTTCCAGAAAATGGTTCTGGGCAACCTTAGGACGTATCCTCCTTAGCTACTTCTTGCCTATAGAGTTTCGTGATTTCTTTATTGCAGATGAACTCAACAGTCTTTCGTACTCCTTTTGGACTCTGACGTATTTCTTTTGCGCTTATGCTTACCAATGGAGTAATCTAAGTGCCAACTGTCAAGTTAAATTGTTTTGGTTCACTCCCATTGTGGCTTCATTGCCTCCTTGGTGGCGTTTCTTGCAGTGTCTTCGTCGTTACAAGGATTCTGGTGAAAAGGTGCATCTGCTGAACGCATTGAAATATATTACGAGCATTGCTGCTGCTTTATTGAATGGTTACAAGCGAATGACAGGTACATTTTTAAAGAAAAAAAAAGGCAATATTTGAAAACTAAAGCCTTTTACTAGACAGTACAACCATAAAGGTAGCCTGGATTATAAGTTTGATTATTAACTCTAGTTATACATCTGCTTGGGACATCAAGATGGATTGGGGTATTCTGCAGCTGAACAGTCATCATTTCTTGCTTCGAGACGATCTGGTGTTTTATAGATGGGTAATAGAAAAGACTAATTTCTACGGGGAAAACAATTAACATGATTTAGACATATTATGTAGCCATTCCTCTCAACATCATACTACGATTTGCTTGGATTCTTAATACGTTAAGCTTGAATCTCTCCAACGATATGATTAGCTTTATTGTGGCAGCCCTGGAAGTATACCGTCGTTTTCAGTGGAACTTTTTCCGACTTGAGAATGAGGCAAGTCTTGTCTTTAGTCCTTTTTTTTACTCTCTGCTCACTGTTACTTACTTATAGCATATTAATAACTGTGGTAACTTCCGAGCGATCAAAGAAATTCCATTGCCATTTGCCTTTGATAAAACCAACAAGGTTACTATTGATCAAGAAGAAGGACGCATTCAACTGCCAGTTGAGCCACATGAAATTGCCACACCTAGTCAAGCCAAGACTTCAGTTGACATGATGGGATCTTTCTATGGTCGCAGAGATTTTGAAAACAAGCAAGATTTAGAAGAAAAGAAAGCGACGGCATCAAAGATCCTCAATCCTCGTCCTTCAAAGGTTGAGGCCGTTTTGGAAAGAATAAAGTCTCGAAAGTCGTCTGTGGCCCTGGAAGAATCCGAAACTGATCAAGATGACAGTCCGGAAGACGAAGATAGTGATTAAGTTGCAAAAGAGAGAGCGTTGTATTGAAATAGATGTATTTTATTTTAGAGGATGTCTTTTAAATAATAAATTAAATGTTCGCTCATGAAGCTCTGGCCATCAGCATCTTCTTCTGTCTCTGATTGATCAGCTTGAGACAGAGTTGTATTATGAACAGAAGTCCATACTTGATTATACATCATCATGTTCATTTCTTCATCAAAAAATCTAATAAACGAAGACTGTTGGTGCTCATCACTCAAGTGTTTGAAAGTGCATCGTACACCATAAGGACAAGCGTCTTCTTTATAATACGATCTGCAAGCCTTTGTCTTGTATTGACTCGAGCGGGAAATGTTGCGTAGTTCGTCTGGACCATGTGCATAGCGACAACGCTCTCCATATCTACACTGCTATATCTAGTTCACTTTAGTAGATAAAATTCTTGATCTTACCTACAATAGCCTGTCTCATCCCAATTTCTACACTGTTCTGTTTTATAAAGCGCTAGTTTCTTATAATTAGTTGACATCGTACGAAAAAAAAAAAGGCATATGCCTTAAGAAAAGACCAGTTTTTTTTAAAAAAAAGAAGCTTTTTTATTTATATTCATCAATTTATCATTGATCAAGCTTTGTCTAGTTCAGAACACGATAAATCACCTCTGATACAGGTATACCAATCGCCTATCATACACTTTTTATTCATCGTCAGCCGACAAGGACACTCCACAGGCGAACTAACACAGGCTTCGGTATCTTTACAGATGTAGTCTTTACATGGCATATCTATCAACTCATGTTCTATTTTCTGCGTATGTGTGTGTAAAATAATATTTACCTGGACGATTTGATTTTGATGTGGTCTCTGGAGCACCAAACGTGTTATGTTGCTTTATATCTTGCGTTTTGCTATTCCCGAAAAGAGCTTCTTTTATATTAAATGCTGTTATTGAAAGAATAAACAAAAGGTTTAACAAGAAGCATTTTTGCAATCTGTTCATCAATGTTTTTGCAGATTAGGTGGAAACAAGCGGAACATGGCTTATTCCCGCTATTGAAAGGTTTGTTTTCTAAAAAAGGCAATCTCTCTAATTTCTTTTTTTTTTTTTTTTTTTTTTTTTTTGCATCATGATTTACTCTACCTTTAACCCATCCCTCAGACAGAAGTGCGGCCGTCATCGAAAGATGTAGAGCGGAAGTGTTTGGATTGAAAATTGCCGTTGCTTATGAGAGAAGAGCGCTTTAAGGTTTGTCTTTTGAATCTTGAAGGGCGGCCAAGTGCTTGCCTATGGATGATCATGATTTCCTTAAAGCTCAGCGGTGCTGCCAAGTCTCTATTCCATAGCCTACAGGGTTCTAAACACTTTTGATTTGTACATCTAGTAAAAGAGGTTTATGAAAAAGCCATCTATTTTTCAAAAGTTGAGGTCATATTACTTTACGAGCCCATGGCACTCGACTACTGGTCTTGTTTTCTCTTTTTGTTCCTGTGTTTTTGACGTGCCAGTTGATTTATAAACATGCGAAATCTACTGCCGAATTTTAATACGATAGCATTTCTATACGCGGTGTTGATCTTGGTGCATACATATGCTGCGACCTATTGTGAATATTTGAGTTCTGCAGGTGTGTAACTGCTTAACTGGAGATATTCTTCCAGGTATTTCTCAATTAAGTCTCTGAATTCTTTTGATTTAGGCGTTCTTGCAGGAACCTTCTTTTTCTGCTGTACGAATGCCATAAATACTTGCATGTAAAACTCTTTCCGAGCATGCTTTTGAATGTCAAAAAATTCGCTTTTCTTTAATTCATTGATGAAAAAGAACTTTATTAGCGCAAAGGTATGTGACAAGCGTATGCGCGATGAAAACAAGTTTTTTAAGCCTTGGCATATATTCAGGGCTCCACCTAACTCCAGACATCGAACCCTTGATGGTTACTATTTTCAAAGGCTTCACTTTTGATTAAGATATAGACATAAATGTATAAGGAAGAGTAAAGTAAGTAATCGACAACATTTTCAAAGAGAAACGCAACAGTAATGTTGTCAGATCCAATAAGAATTTGCTTTGATAAATCTAACTTAAGAATGAGCAGGTCCCTTTGTTTGTAGAAAGTCAAATATTATTTTTCTAATTACTTGATACATCATCAAATCCACGTATCTTATTCATTGCCTACAAACGTAAGACTTCTGTATTAAAGACAGAAACCAAGCCATCGATGCGTCCCTTTATCTATATCTTGTGGCACAACAGCTAGCCTTTTAACCTTTTATTTAATGTCTCTGCACTGTCATCCTTGATTTTGAGACGAGTTGAGGTTTTCTACAATATGTATTGCATGCATCCAATCAGTGTTTTAAGAGAGTAAACCATCCTCATTGTTGTCTAAAATTCCTTTTTTGTTTGCTGAACATCTGAATTTTAAATTTGATTCGTCCAAAAAAAAAAAAAACTAAGGGGAGAAAGTGCACACGCTTTTGACTAGCGGAGGTATAAATGCAGTCTGCGCTAAAAGGCGCTTCCTCTCACTTTCAGCTGTCACAATTTTTTTTATAAAGAAAGCTTCCAAGCTATTGTGTTTTTGCTGATCTTTATAATAGATTGGATCGTTTAAATGGTAGAAGCAACTGAAGACAATATTTTTGATCCACTTTCCTTTGATTTTCTTGCAGCTGTTCAGCAATTATCAGCATATGTTATAGAACAGGAAGAATCTGCCCTTGATGCAATCATCGATCATGAAGTATTAAAGAACCCAAATTCTATTTCTCGGTCAGATCTACTTGATTTAGTATCAAGAGCCATGATCAACCCCAGTTGGACTCTCACTGTTGTTCGCTTATTCCGTCCTATTGTCATTGACTTGATCGGACGTTGGACTATGCCTGGATTCACAACGTTGATAGAAACAGCCTTATCAAAAACGCATACTACTGTACATACGACCGAACTCATAGCAAAAGCCTTCAGTGTTATACTGCCTATTGCGCCTCAAGTTAAAAAGTAAGTCACCTACAAGACATCTTACATATCTAACCTATTATATATAATTAGCTTGGCTGTGTTATATTTCACTCATTCAACTTCTTTATTCGAACGATTAGACCACTATAGCAATGTTGATAATATGGATATTTCTGTAAGTTGAATACAATTACCACGTCTACATATGCTAATGATATGTTATTAGACGTCTTCTCTCTCAATAGACAATATACATGATTTACTGCTTACAACATATCGCTTGCTTTCTTTTTCAGCAGTTACATTTTCACCCATTTGGAATTGGGGACCAGTAGTTCAATTACTTAAATACCCTGATACATGTGTTCGTTATATAACAACCCTGTGTCTCTGCAAAGTATACAACCTAAGTGACTCGCAACAAAACAGTCTTTTATCTTCTATTGTCGGCAAACCCTTGGATGAATCTAATGAGCCTATTTATATGACTATTGAAGGCAGCCGTGTTGACATTAGATTCTTAGAGTAAGTGGTTAAAATAGTTGGATCAAACAACAGGTTGATAACATTATTATATTAGTTTGTGGGAACAACAAAGACTTGCAGACAATCAAATAGCATATCTAGCCAATAACTTTGATGCACAACAACGCCAATTAGAGGACAGTGATTTATGTCCATCGACTTGTAACATCTGTGGTGTCTTACTCACAAAGCGCGTCGAGAAAGAAAGCGATAGAAGTAGCTATAACCCCGAACTAGTCTTGACAAAGACAACCTCAAAAAATTTACACGCAATCAGTCTTGCATTATCCATTGGAGCACCTACACTCTTGGAAGGCGTGACTGGAGCAGGAAAAACGTGTCTTGTAGAAGAACTTGCATGGAGAACTGGAAGAGGTGCAGAGCTAGTAAAGATTCATTTAGGAGACCAAACAGACCCAAAAGTACTATTGGGAACATATGTATCTACCTCCACACCTGGCTCCTTTCGATGGCAAGCTGGTGTTTTAACAACCGCAGTACTTGAAGGCAGATGGGTGCTTATTGAGGATATTGATTTGGCACCAGCAGAGGTACTATCCGTACTTTTACCACTTTTGGAAACCGGGCATCTATTTATTCCTTCAAGAGGCGAGAAAATCAAGGCAAAGGAAGGATTCCAAATGTTTGGTACGAGATCATTTTTACCATCTCGATCCGGAAAGGGGGTCACTTCTAGAGGCGCAAGTATGATGACAGGCGCCAATTTGTGGACAAGAGTGCATGTTGAACCTTTATCTCGTGAAGAATTGGAACTAGTGATTCGTCAAAAGTTTACGCATATTAACGATTTTGCTTCACATGCCATGAACTTGTTTCAAACTGTAGTCGATCTTTATGAAGATACCAGCCTTTCTTTATCTTCTTCTTCTATGGGTCGTTTCCTTTCAACAAGAGATCTTATGAAATGGTGTCATCGCGTTGATCTTTTATTAGGCGAAAAGCTAAATGATTCATCTGAAGTGGGTATGGATCTTACGCTTCGTCAAGATCTATTTAATGAAGCAAATGACTGCTTTTGTGGAATGATACCCGACTATAACATATGGATGACTGTGCTTCAAACCATCGGTAAACCTCTGCAAATATCTCAAGAGTTGGTGCGTAACTATGTTGATCAGTATAAGCCAGTGCTTGATGTAAATGACACTCATGTTCGTATCGGTCGTGTGAACCTTTCATCTATTGCTGCAAGTGGAAAGCAAAAGAAAAAGGCTGGTTTAATCAAGAGAGAAAAACAGCGTCCGTTTGCGACAACAGGTCATGCCTTACGTTTAATGGAGAAGATTGCAGTTTCTATTTACTTGAACGAACCTGTCTTGTTGGTGGGTGAAACAGGTACTGGTAAGACGACAGTTGTTCAACATTTAGCAGACATGATCCATCAAAACTTGATCGTCGTCAATCTGTCTCAGCAATCAGATAGTTCGGATCTATTGGGTGGATTTAAACCTGTGGATGGAAAAGTATTAGCTATTCCTTTAAATGACGAGTTTGAGCGTTTGTTCGAAAAGACATTTTCCGTAAAGAAGAATATCAAGTTTTTGGATATGGTTCGTAAGATGTTTATTCATCAAAAATGGACAAACTTTGTTGCCCTACTTAAGCAAGCGATCAAAATGTCACAGCAAAAATTCGAAGCCGAACAAAACGTGGAAAACAAAAAGACCTCTTCTCCTCAACTTCGAAACGCATGGAAGACATTTGCAAAGCACGTTGAAGAGTTTGAAGTTCAACAAGTGCAGTCTCAAAACAAGTTTGTATTCAGTTTCATGGAAGGCTCGCTTGTGAAGGCTGTTCGTCAAGGTGATTGGATCCTGTTGGATGAAATCAATTTAGCCACTACCGAAACGCTTGAATGCTTGTCTGGTCTGTTACAAGACGTGAATGGTTCATTATTGTTGACAGAAAAGGGTGATGTAGAGCCTATTAAGCGTCATCCCAACTTCCGCTTGTTTGCATGTATGAATCCTGCCACGGATGTTGGTAAACGTGATTTGCCTCCTGGCCTTCGTAATAGATTTACCGAGTTCTATGTGCATCCCCCTGACAACCGCTATGACGATCTATTACAAATCGTGAAACAGTATCTATATGGCATTGCCGCTGGTGACGAAAGATGTTATGAAGATGTTGCCGACTTTTACACAAGCGCTAAAAAATTGGCAAATGAGCACAAATTGGTGGATGGAGCGAACCAGCGACCACACTTTAGTATGAGAACGTTAGCCAGAGCTTTGACCTATGTTGTCCAAATTTCACCAACCTATGGCTTAAGACGTTCACTATATGAAGGCTTTTGTATGACTTTCTTGACCCAGCTTGATAAAGAAAGTGAGACCATCATGCATGACTTGATCTACAAGACCATATTACGAAACATACAAAATCCTCAACAATTAATTACAAGAATACCTCGTCAGCCTGCTGAAAACTATATTCAATTTGGTCATTTCTGGTTGGAACAAGGTCAATTCCCTCCTGAAGATGATCCTCGTTATATCCTGACAAAGTCCATCGAGACCAAACTCTATAACCTTGCTCGTGTTATCATGTCTAGAAAATTCCCAGTGTTGATTCAAGGTCCTACATCAGCTGGTAAGACATCGATGGTTGAATATATGGCAAAGAAGACTGGTCATCGATTCGTGCGTATCAATAACCACGAACACACCGACCTTCAAGAATATCTTGGTACCTATGTCTCTAATAACGAAGGCAAGCTAGTATTCCAAGAAGGTGTTCTGGTCGAAGCTCTTCGCAATGGATATTGGATCGTTCTTGATGAACTTAACTTGGCTCCTTCTGACGTATTGGAAGCATTGAATCGTTTGCTTGATGACAACAGAGAGCTTTTGATACCCGAAACTCAAGAGATCGTAAAACCTCATCCTCACTTTATGCTATTTGCCACACAAAATCCAGCTGGTCTCTATGGTGGTCGTAAAGCATTATCACGTGCTTTCCGTAACCGTTTCCTTGAACTTCACTTTGATGATATACCCGAGGATGAACTTGAAACGATTCTTTCCAATCGTTGCAAAATTGCACCTTCGTACTGTAAAAAGTTGGTCAAGGTCTATAAGGACTTGATGGCACATCGACAGAGCACACGTATCTTTGAACAAAAGCATGGCTTCATTACTCTCCGTGACCTGTTCCGTTGGGCTGGTCGTGACCCTCAAGGATATCAAGAACTTGCAGAGAATGGTTACATGTTGCTGGCTGAAAGATGTCGCCGCGACGAAGAAAAGAAGGTTGTGAAACAAGTGCTTGAGCAAGTGATGAAAGTCAAGCTTGATGAAAATGAAATGTATGACTGTAGCAGACTTGAAGAGTTCCAGACATATGATCGTCTGCTCAAGGAACGTTCCGCAAAGGCGGGTGAAGACAACAAGCTTGTATGGACAAAAGCTATGCGTCGCTTATTTAGCCTTGTTGCTCGCTGTCTTCGGTATGATGAACCTGTCTTGCTTGTGGGTGACACGGGTTGTGGTAAAACCACTGTTTGTCAGATGTTGGCAGAAACCTATGGTCGCGAACTTCATATCGTCAATTGTCACCAAAATACTGAAACAAGTGACTTGCTTGGTGGACAACGACCTGTTCGTGGTCAGGATGAAGATGAAGACATGGATAAGCCAAAGCATCTGTTCGAATGGCATGACGGTCCTCTAGTGCAGTCCATGAAGGATGGTCACTTGTTCTTGCTCGATGAAATATCTTTGGCTGATGACTCTGTATTGGAAAGATTGAATTCTGTTCTTGAACCCAGTCGTCTTTTAGTTCTTGCCGAAAAAGGTGGAAAGCAAGTCGAAGAACTCTATGCTGCTCCTGGATTCAAATTTTTAGCTACCATGAATCCCGGTGGTGACTATGGTAAGAAGGAACTTTCTCCTGCCTTGAGAAATCGTTTTACGGAAATATGGGTTCCATCTGTCACTGACAGAGAGGACTTGATCAGTATTATTGATGAACAGATGAAGCACGCTACACTAAAAGGATACAGTGAAAGAATGCTCGACTTTATCTCGTGGTACTCTCAGGCCCTTGGTCAAAGTCGTACTGTCATCTCTCTTCGTGATATTCTCTCATGGGTCAAATTTATGAATACTGCAGTCGACTTTGGTCTCAACCCAGAACTTAGCTTTGCTCATGGCGCATGTATTGTCTTGCTTGATGGATTAGGCTCTCATGGCTCATCAAGTTCCTTTATGACTGGTTCAACCTTGAAAGAATTCCGTCTTAAATGTCTCCGACATCTCTCTGGAAAGCCTAATGCAACAGAGCAAGAAGTCCTGGGCGAGTCAAGGGATACGATAGTGATCAGTGACAACAAACTGGCTATCGGTCCTTTTGAAATCCCTCGTGGTAAGCTGTCCAAGGCCAATGTAAAGTTCACTCTGTCGGCTCCCACCACATCTGACAACGCTATGCGTGTTGTTCGTGCAATGCAGTTACGAAAGCCAATCTTACTCGAAGGTAGTCCTGGTGTTGGTAAAACGAGTTTAATTTCTGCCTTGGCTGCTGCCTCTGGTCATAATTTAGTGCGAATCAACTTGTCTGAACAAACTGATTTAATGGACCTCTTTGGTTCTGATCTTCCTGTTGAAGGTGGAAACAGTGGTGAGTTTGCTTGGAGGGATGCTCCCTTTTTGCAAGCAATGAAGGCTGGTGATTGGGTATTACTCGATGAGTTGAACTTGGCGTCGCAATCCGTGTTGGAAGGTCTCAATTCTTGCTTGGATCATCGTGGAGCTGTGTACATTCCAGAACTTGACAGAGAATTCTTTTGTGACAAAGAGTTCCGTGTGTTTGGTGCACAGAATCCTCTTCAACAAGGCGGTGGTCGTAAAGGTTTGCCCAAGTCATTTATCAATCGTTTTACGCAAGTTTATGTTGAACAATTGAGCCCAGAGGATCTCTTGTTTATCTGTTCTCACCTGTTCCCCGAATTTGAGCCTCACATGCTGGCCAAAATGATTGAATTTAACAACAGAATGTATGAAGAAACAATGATTCGTTGTACCTTTGGTCGTAAAGGAAGTCCTTGGGAATTTAATTTACGTGATGTCTTCCGTTGGTTAGAGTTAATGAGGCAGAATCACACCTCTGACCCTGCTGAATACTTGGACATCATTTATATGCAACGTATGCGTTCTGCTGACGATCGCATCAAAGTAATTCAACTGTTTGAAACTACCTTTGGCGTCAAGTATGATCGACCTGAGCATCCATTGTATGAAGTTACAGTCGACAATTTCACTGTTGGCCATTCTCGTTTGGCACGAAAGCAAGCTGCAAAGATGCCTGATATGTTTGATCGCGACAATCATATCCTTCAGTCTTTCCTACCATCTCTGCAATCTTTGATGAAGTGTGTTGAATCAGGCTGGATGGCTATCTTAACGGGCCCATCCGCGTCTGGTAAAACTTCGCTTGTTCGATTACTAAGCAAAATGACTGGAAACGTCTTGCAGGAATTTGCCATGAATAGCAGCGTTGATACGATGGAGTTACTTGGTGGATTTGAGCAAGTCGATTTGAACCGTCATAGACAAGTGGTTATGGATATGCTTCATGTTTCTGTCAGCACTGCTTCAAAGAGTTTGCTTCTATATGCTGCTACTCTTCCCACAGATAACAAAAACTATAACACGGCTCTTCAACTCATCCGTCAGCTTAATGATGCCATGTATATCCTAAATAGCAAGCAGCAAATGAAACTTGCTTCATCTGATGCAGAATCTGCAAAATTGGATTATGCACTTGTCTCTAATGTAATATCCTACTTAAAGTCTGCATCTACAGTGGACCAAGAATTGCACAATTCCATTTCGAGCTTGAATGCTGCTGTTGATAACCTCCAGGAGCTCGAAAAAGATACGGTTGCTGGTAAATTTGAATGGATTGATGGACTTTTAATCAACGCTCTTGAACATGGTCACTGGCTTTTGATTGACAATGCCAACCTTTGTAACCCTTCCGTATTGGATCGTCTAAACCCCTTGTTTGAAAATGACGGTGTCCTGATGGTGAATGAACGTGGTCTTGTCGATGGCACAGTGAAGGTGATCAAGCCTCATCCTAACTTCCGCATGTTTATGACAGTAGATCCTCAAAATGGCGAATTATCCCGTGCAATGAGAAACAGAGGTATCGAAATTGCTCTTCTTAACTCTAACTGGAACAAGAATGATCAGGATGCAACTAAGCTGGTGAATGCTCTTGGTGTTCGTGGTCGCCGTATTCCTGCCCTCTTGAATGAACTTCAAGGCGAGGTGACCCAAAGTCGCAAACACTTGGCCAAGTCTGAAAATGTCCGAGATTATCTCATGTTTGCTACCTATATGGCCGAACGTCTTCAGCGCGGTCAATCTCTGAAGAATGCTATACGAGATTCGTTCTTCCAAGTCTTTGTTGATATCGAAAATGCGCCCAGCGCGCTTGTTGCATTACTTGAAAGTGACATTGCTAGCCAAGAGTTGTTACAAGAGTTGATTTCCCCCACAAATTCGCCCTTCTTTATCGGTGGAAAATTGTTCCAGAATGACTCTAACCTTGCTACAATTGCATTGCATGGAGCTTACTTTGTTTATCTACTTCAGACACTGGATACTGACGATGAGGAGTCTCAAAAGAAGATTGACGTTGCCGCTGATTATCTCTTGGAGAACTTGAACCTTCAAAACTATGGTCTCTGTTATCGCTGGTTAGGCTACATGTCACAGCATACAATTGCTTCAAAGTCGGCTGCACTGGAAAAAATTGGATACTTAATGAAGAATTTGATCAAGCATCCATTGTTTACCGAGTTGACCAATGTGCAATTGAAGTCCAGAAGTGTTACTGTCAATCATGAAGAATTGAAGTGTGTTAATGAAGCTTATAAAATGTTGATTCGTCTCTTAAAGCAAGACTACATTGACAATACCATGCGTTCTGAAACACAGAGACTCAAGGTTGGAAACTTGACCGCTCTTCAACAATCCTATTGTTTCCAGGCCGGGCGCTTGAGTGAAAGCCAGTTGCTGCATCCAGTTGTTCCCAAATTATATCCTTTCTTTGAAGCAATCAATTCTGCAGTGGCATCTTGGATCAATCAAGCCTCCTATTGTAATTGCACTATGCAAACCTTTGAAGCTATTCATCAAGTGTTGGACATCAGAGACTACACTTGGTCTCTTACACATATGGAAGCTTTGAGTTTGGATAAACTGTTGATCAGCATCCGAATCATGAAGGAACTTATCAACACCGAGGAAATGGCTTCCGTTGGATTTAACACAGTTCTCAATCAAATTGAAGATATCATGTCTGGATTTGATTTTTATACAAGCAGATCCATGATGGCTTTATGGGAACACTTCCATCCCTCTACTTTATCTTCTGAACCATTACATATGCTTGAAAGTGATTTACAGAAGATCAGCAATGATTTGAATTGTTATAAATTCAGTCTAGAAGAAGGACTCAAGCCAAAATCACTTGTTCTGCACGCTAAATCAGAAGCAAAGAGAACTTTGATAGAAGGCATAGCTACACTCTATGCAGTGGACGTGAGCAATGCTGCAACTGTTGAGCAAACTTTGAAGTCTCTGCGTAATCTCCCCGAATACATCACTCGCGAGTTACAACCTACTGAAGCTAATGATACTATCAGAAGAGATAGTTCATGGGATACTGCCTTGGTACCTTTACATGACTATTCCAGCGTTCTTGAGGAAATGGAGATTTTGGCAAAGCTTTACTTTATCTCTTGCGATAGACATGAATCTGTGAATGACAAGCAATTGCTTGAACAAATGTCGAAATTCAAGGAATATGCCATAAATCATTCTTCACGTCCTCCAACAGACCTGGTGCCTTATCAACGCCTTATTTGGTTCTTGGATTGTGGAAAATCAATCAACACGTCTTTAATTCCTGGATTAATTCAAGATGCAGCCTACACTTATCATCAACGCCTGTGGCGCTCAAGCGTCTTCCAAAAAGATCTTTTCCAACTTGTGCCTAATGATACTGAGAAGGTAATTTGTTAAATTTCTTTTATTTTTAGTATGACTCTTACATGATTTGCCATAGGATCTTCGAATTACTGAAGGTTCCCTCGCATTATATGAAAGCGTAGAGACATTTATCTGTTTGAATATGCTGGGATCTGTTGATAAAATGCCTGTAGATGCATTCGAAAGCGCTTTGAAGCAACTCAAGGGTCTGCAACAATTCTTGTCAAATAATACGAGATTAAAGGATAGAAGGTTCCTTGAAGTAGCTACTTTATTCTCAATGACACGTCAGGTAAATTAAGTATAGACGATGCTATAAAAAATCAAGTACTAACTTTAATAATCAGTTGCTTAATGCCTCTGCTGGAGTACTTGATGAAGAGGCTTATGAAGCGCTCTCTTCTGTACTAAACAGAGTAGGTGAATTTTCGCAAAGACTGTTGCAATCAAGCTTGTATTTCGGCAACGATGTGACATCGTATTATGCTGATGTGGCTGCCATACTTGGTGAAGCATCACAGGTTGCTCAACAATACGAGTTCAATACGCACTATATCAACGCTATTCATGCACTGCGAGCCACTGTCGAATCCTTAGGAAATGAAGACAAGCGCACGTTTTTCTCTGCGTGTGGTAAAGCTCGTGTTCTTTTAGGCTTAGCCTTCCTGTCTGCGTATATCCCTGACTATCCCGTCGATCCTACTTCTGAACCCCGCCTCCGTGTCGACTTGCTACTGCAAAAGAAACAGAAGCAATTGAATAACATCAATGTCAGAGAAAATATTGAAAAGATATACACAGGCAACGATACAAACTCTGTGATTGACGAAGAGAAGCGTTCATTAGAGAAGGTGAATGATGAACTTGGAAAGAAATCGACCGTCTTTTCACTCCGCCCTGCTCAATCGCAACTTGATGAAATATTTGTTGACCTTCGCTATTTGCAAAAGAGTATGCTTGAACATAACGTAGAAAACTTGCTGAATGAATTGGAAACACACTGCACAGATTCTATTCTACAACGCGAAGCTCTCTTACAAGGAAATGCACTCCAGTTTGTTGACAGAGTATTCGACAAGTTCCCACTGTATAGAGACATCCTACAGCCTTTAGTCATTGCTGTTGACGATATTAAGTATGGTCTTCGTATGCTTACAGTCAATGGTCGTAGAGACTCTACTGATGAATTCTTATCTGAATTCATTGAACTTTTGATTCGTGAACCTGATGTCACTAGTCATCCTCAAGGCTTGACCTGGAGTATGCTTGCTACTCCTCAAACACTTTCAAAGATCAAGGCTATCGTGTTTGAACGAGCACCAACAAATAGAAAATGGGCATTCTATCTGCGCTTGCTGATAGTTATCCTTCAGCGTACTGTAGCCTCTTTTGATACTGCTGGATATCTAAAGGATGAAGATCTTGTCACAGTGAACGCGTTATTCAGTGAAATCATCCAAGTCTGGAAATCAGCAGAAGAATACAAGAATAAACTCGAAGCTGAAAAAGAAGCCTTGTATAAAACCCGTGCAAAGAAGTATGAGCCTCCCACGGAAGAAGAGCTCGAGGAAGAAGATTTAAAGAAGATTTTTGCAGATTTTAATGATGAATTTGCCGATCTCACTATCGAAGATGATACGCCTCCCAAAAAAGCAACAGATCATCTTAAGGTTGAAGAAGTATCTGTGCTTGATAATGAAGATATTCATCGCATTGGTCATCTTCACAAGCTGATATTTGCAAGCTACAAGGCCGATGCATGTAGTCGCTTGGGCAAGTCTTTTAACAGAGAAGCCTTACAGTCCTACACTACTGCCAATCAACTGGCATCTATGGCTAAATCACCATTCACAGACGTTACCGACCGTATCTGTAATGCTGGTCATCTTCGTGTTGCAAATTTGGCGATTAGACGTCTTGAGTCCGAAAATTCTTTTGCAACCACAAGTGACGACATTTATGACTTTTACCAAAGCGAAAACGTGCATGAAGCTAAAAAGGTAGAGCCTGTGGTGAATCGCTTCAAGGCACGCGTGTTGGAGCTTGCAGAACAATGGCCAGAACATGCCATTCTTGAACAACTGCTTGTCATTTGTGATCGTATCTTGACTTTCTCTATCCTGTCACCTGTTGCCAAATTTTTGACCGGTATCGAATTGCTGTTACAAAAGTCAGAAGATTGGGAAGCTTACGCTGCTAAGCATGTCTCTCTCAAGAGCCAACGTGATGAGTTGATTGCTCTGATCGTCAGCTGGCGGCAACTAGAACTTAATTGCTGGCCCAAGCTTTTAGCTGCTCAGGAGCAATACCATCAAAATGCTGCTTTCAAATGGTGGTTCCATCTATATGACACTATTAACAACACCTCATTTGACACTGAGTCATCTGAAAGTTGCAAGAAGACGGTACATGAATTGTTAGGCGCTCTAGATCAGTTTATGCAAACATCAAGTATTGCCGAATATCAGCCACGTCTTCAAATGATAGACACATTCTACCAACAAGCTAAACTTCAAGCACAATTCTCAACATATGAATCTGAACAGTTGAGCTTTGAAAAGACAGCAATCATTCTACGCAATGTCTATTTGTACTATTCACAATTCCAACAGCATGTAGACACTATGCTTACACAAATGCGCAAGCCAATTGAAAAAGACTTGAAGGACTTTGTTAAAATTGCTACATGGAAGGATGTCAACATCTACGCTCTACGTCAAAGTGCTGTCAAGACACACAGAAAGCTTCACAAGTGCATCTGCAAGTACCGTGAAGTTTTGAATACATCAATGCTTACTGTTATAGCCAATTATAATGGAGAGCATGCAATGTATCAGTACGGCGACGACAAACGGTATGCCAAAGACATCAACCGTGGCTTGATTGATCAATTATCGCAACACAAGCTTTGGATTAGTGAGACGCCTATTAAAGTGACCGATACTTCATTCGATTGGTCTGCATCTTTGCCGGTGAAGAAGCATTTGGCAAATTTACCTGTTACTCTTGATAGATTGCATCTTTACTGTCAAAAGGATGTATTAATTAATGATGCCGAAACCAATGAAGCTCCTCTTGAGGAGTTTATGACAGAAATGATTAGCAAAGTAAAGCAGTTCCAAAAAGAAACTCCTGCAGTATTAACAGACGAAAACAAGTCAACTGTCATGAACCAAAAGCAGCTCAAGAAGAAGGCACTCGTTGACTTTTTGAAGGAACTTCGTCGTCTCGGATTGAAATCTCGCGCTACTACTATGCGAGAAAGTAACTCTGACTCAACTGCTCTCTTCCTTCAAAATGCAGCAAAATTAGAATTGTTGGAAGCAACCAAGAATCTTCAGAAACTACCCTTGTCTATTTGCAGTGGTGCTACTCAAGATATTATTGAACAGTGGAACAAGGCAAATGACTATTACTACCGCTGTGTTGCAAGACTGACCCATTTGCGAACGATCAGTACGACGAATGTAAGCAGAGATCTTTCGATGCTTGAGGTTGAACGAAGCATGAGTGCTGCAGAGCACATGTTCCTTTTAGTGCGCAAGGAACGTCATCTCTTTGCTCAAATGGAGAATCGTATCCAAATCCTCCAAGGTGCTTCTGTTCAGCTTGCTTCCTTGTATGATGCCTTTACCAATGGAAAACTGATCGCTAAAGGTGGAGATATCGAACATCGATTTACACATCATAAAGCATATGTGGATAAACTTGCTTTGCTCATGAAGCAAGCCGTTGAACTCGTCTCCATTCAAGCAAGTTCTGCAGCTCAAGGCGTGTTAAAGGATTTGCAAACTGCATGTGCTGATGTTCAAAAGGTTCAAAGAACGGTGGACTACTGGTTCGTACAACGTTATCTTTATCCTAGATCTGCTACGTCCCTTGACTTTTCATTGATGTCTATCGATATTGATCAACTGATAAAAGACAATATGAATAAGTTGGATCCTATTGAAACCGTTCTTGTCACCATGTCGCAAGCTTTACCCCAGTCAAGCCACACTCTTTACTCCATCATTCAGTTTATCTCTAGTATGAGAGCTACTACTGCTATGGTTGATTCTGAAAAAGCTGTCAATGCAGAGTTAACAATGACTGACTTGCGTGATCGAGCTCATGCCTTGATTGATACGGTCTTGGTATCCATTCAAGATCTCAAGAAGGCCAATTCGACAGTAAACCCTGCTAAATCAGAAGGGGATGACGATAATGAAGATATGCCACAAAACTTCATCTGTTTCCAGAGTGAAAAGCAGGCTACTCTTGTTAGTGCTCTTCACTTAGAATCTGCATCTAGACGTTGCGTTGAGCTGTTGACAACAGCACATGTTTTGGTCAGCCGTGAACAAGATGATGACGTTGTTTGTGAAATCTCTAGATTATTGCAAGAGGTGTATCCATTCCTTCAACAGTATATGCTTGTAGTTCAACATACCTTAGCCAGAATGCTTATTCATCACAAGTCTATGGCTAAATTCACCTATTGTCTTGTAAATACATTCAGTATTATCATCACAAAGGGTTTCTGTATGCCTGAAGGAGCTGAAGATGCCGAAGAAGGTGATGCTGAAGGTATGCAGGCAGGAACAGGTATTGGCGAAGGGGAAGGTACCAAAGACGTCAGTCATGAGATCGAAGATGAAGAGCAAGTACTCGGAACGCAGAATGAGGAACGCTCGAATGATGATAAACAAGATACAAAAGAAGAAAAGGAAGGTATGGATATGGAAAATGACTTTGACGGTAACCTTGAAGATGTGGAACAAGAGGAACAAGATAATGAAGAGTCAGAAAGTTCTGAAGACGAGGATGAAGAACCTGATGAGCAAATTGGCGATGTAGATGATATGGACCCAGATGCTGTAGATGATAAAATGTGGGGTGATGAGCAGGACGAAAACTTGAATGAAAGCGACAAAACGGTTGATGATCAAGGAAAGCAAGAGACGCAGAAGGATTCAGATATAGTTGCCAAGGAAGAGAGTGAAGAACAGTCTGAATCGAAGAACGAAAAATCTGAGGCTCCTGAGAATCAAGATGATCAACAACAAGAGCAGGACAACAATGAAGAGCAAGGCGACGAAGGTGATGAAGGGGATGCTGATGAAGAAAGAGAAGCTGAAGGCGAAGATGAAGACGATGTTGAGAATCGACCAGGAGAGCAGTTGAACGCTGAGATCCCTGAAGCCGAGACACTTGATCTTCCTGAAGATTTGAATATGGAGGGAGATGATGAAGATCAAGAAGAGGGTGGTGAAGATGACATGGGAATGAATGATCCAATGGACATTGATGAGCTACCTAATCAAGAACAGCTGCCTGAAGAAGAAGAAGGTGAAACCTTCCATGACGCTTTGGATCATGTTGATGAAGGAAAAGAAGAAGAAGGGGAAGAAGATGAGAACATGCCTGATGGTGATCAAATGGATCATACTGAAGAGAAGAAAGAAGGTGAAGAAGATGAAGCACTACCTGACAATGAACAAATGGATCAAGAAAACTCAAAGACTAGTAATGCTCAGATCGAAGAAGAGGAAGAGAGTGAGCAAACTGAAAGCGCAGCTCAAAACCGTGAACAGCCTAATAGTGATGCCACAGCCGATAATCAATTTGGTGTCCAGGGTCAAGCAGGCAAGCAAAGCAAGAGCACCTCTGGTA
The DNA here is from genome assembly GCA_025529335.1 of Rhizopus sp. PT2906. Taxonomy (NCBI): domain Eukaryota; kingdom Fungi; phylum Mucoromycota; class Mucoromycetes; order Mucorales; family Rhizopodaceae; genus Rhizopus; species Rhizopus sp. PT2906. The sequence goes on from JAMYHX010000131.1 coordinate 36,970, forward strand.
AGAATGATGGAGAGGAAGATTTGGCTGATACAGCACAAGGCGAAGAAGATAATGCTGAAAAGAAGGAAAGCAAAGGAAAGTCTGGAAGTGGCTCTAATGATGTTAACGATGAAGAAGATGAGACAGAAGATAATGCTGAAGATTCTGAAGCAAATGAAGCCCAGTCTAACCCTCAACGAAGCTTAGGAGATGCTCTAGAAAAGTGGAGAAGAAGACTTGAGAATGTCGAAGAAGCTGGTACCGAAGAAGAAGAAACCGACGAGGTGATGAAGACTGAGGATGAAGATACTGAAAATGCTCAGGTGAATGAGAAGGATACATTCGAATATGTCAAGAATGATGAAGAAGCCCATGATATGCAAACCATGGGCAATGCACAGCCAGACCAAGTACAAGACCTGAAGGCAGCTGCAATGGACGAAAAACAAGAAGATGACGCAGGTGTTTCTGGAGAAATGGAAGTTGATCAACAAGAAGAATCTATTGATACTATGCCATTGCCGCGTGAGACCTTGGATATGTCAGGCGCTGCTGATCGACAAGGAGCTATTCTGACCAAAAGATTGCCAGAGAATCAGATTGATGAAACTGAGATTTTAACTGTAGATGAATCTGTTGTTTCACGAGAGCCTCTTGAAAAGCAAGATATTGAACATATGCGAGATGAACTGGAAGCCCAAGTATCTGAATGGCGCGAAGAAGGAAGAGATATTAACAAAGCAAGAGAACTATGGCAAGGATATGAAAATTTGACACATGACTTGGCAATGGGACTGTGCGAACAACTTCGCTTAATTTTGGAACCTACCTTAGCCACTAAGCTTAAGGGTGATTACCGTACAGGAAAACGATTGAACATGAAGAAGATCATTCCTTATATTGCAAGTCAGTTCAAGAAAGATAAGATATGGTTACGTCGTACAAAGCTAAGCAAACGACAGTATCAAGTTATGATTTCCGTGGACGACTCTAAGTCAATGTCTGAATCTCGTTCTGTACAACTGGCTTATGAAACGCTGGCTCTTATATCGAAGGCTCTATCACAATTAGAAGTAGGCGATATCTCAATCTCATCCTTTGGTGAACGCGTACGTCTTTTGCATCCATTTGGTCAACCTTTCACAAGTGAATCTGGTGCAAATGTTATTCAACAATTCACATTTGCTCAACAAAAGACATATGTTAAAAACCTGATTGAAACTTCCCTTGGTCTATTTGAAAATGCCAAATATTCTTCAGGCTCTGGTGCTGCTGAGCTCTGGCAACTTCAACTCATCATTTCTGATGGTATCTGTGAAGATCACGAAGCACTAAGAGCATTAGTACGTAGTGCACTTGAACAGCGTATTATGATTATATTTATTGTTGTTGACAACAAGCCGGAAAAAGACTCGATCCTGAACATGACAAATATCACCTATACGATAAAGGATGGCAAGTATGGTATTCAAATGAAGCCCTATTTAGAGACTTTCCCCTTCCAGTACTTTATGATTGTCCGTGACGTAAGCTCATTACCTGAAGCCTTATCTGACGCTTTACGACAATACTTTAGCTTTGTATCTAGTTAAAACAAAATAATACATAAATAAATAAATCTTTAGATAATAATAACATAGTGGAATAACCCTTTATTGTTAAATTGTAATATAAATGCTAGTCTTAATAAATATATCATTTAGATCTTGTCATATCTTAAGTAGATATCACTTTCGATTCCTCTACACCAGGATTGACCATCATGGTGACTTCTTCCACCACTTAAACATTGATCCCAGAGCTTTTGTCTTAAATCTTTGAAATCATATCCGACCAAACCACTACATCTGATGGAGCCACAACTAGCTTCAGATTTCTTGAAGTGGTCAGTTTTTGCCAATCTGTCCATACAGCATTGGAAGTCTTTCTTGTTGATTGATTCACTTCCACCACAGCCAGCTTGAGAGCCAAAACTACATCTTGCAGAAACCATACCGAAGGCAGAGGCCATGATAAGGGATACAATTGTTAAAGTCTTCATTATTCTAGTTTAAAATACTATTCTACAATGAAAAAGAAAGCAGATCAAATAGCCTGCCCTTTTATATGTAAACTTCTTATTATAAGCCTTCAAATCCCAGATTAAGGTACAGAAAAGCGCAGTAGTATGTTGAACCAAAGGAGCGGTTACTAACTTAGTTGGTATCACATAATAAAGCAAGGTTTTAAAAAGCAAAAGATCTGATCTTGACGCAATACATACATGTTTTATTAGGAAATAACAGACAAGACCTCTAGACCATAACTTACTGAACTATGCTATATGTATATTCATGATTAACATTGGTACGAACATGTGTGGCTTGATTTTGTAACACTTCAAAACAAGATTAAAATGAGTAATTTCGCGCTTGTGTAGCCAGTAAGTTAAGCCCCCTTTTTAGGATCTTATGCATAACGATATTGGTGGTCGCGTAACAAGATTGCTTCTTGCTATTGTGCTTTGTCGTCAACAGACATTCTCTACTTCGATGCGAATAGATCTCACTGAGTTGATCGCCTGAACCACTGCAAGGTCTTTCCATATTTAATTCACGGTGAAGCACCAATGTCCATCAGCCGGCAAGAAATGAAAACAGAATAGTTCACCTTGCGGAACTTTTCACGATCCATCAGCCCTAAAGTTCTGACTTGTGCCAATAACGCGGTCTCTCTGGCGTAGATCAACGTATGGCAGGACAAGAAGTTCCTTTCGCTAGCAGAGCTTACCAGCAGCTTATGAAACAAATGCCTTCAACGCAGTTTCACAGTCCATGCGGAACGCATTTCTGAAATCGATAACCAGATTGCAGACTATGAGTATCGATGTCCCTGCTGCAAGTACCAATGGTTGTTACACGCAACAGCACCTCAGATTATGACCAACTATTAATGAAAAAATCCCTTGATGTGAGTTTGCTTAATAACTGATCAATCTATTTCCTATCAAAGCACGTCCTTGATTCCGTCGACACCTTTTGAAGCTTATGAATGCGCCATGAACCCAATTTCCGCACTATCTCCTCAAGATCATACAAGAGTATTTATTACAAATGATTATAATGATTCCACATGGAGTCATCGCGTTCTGGTGAACCGTACTTATCCATATGGAATCTCAAGGTCCTTTATTCACTGATCAAATTCAGACCAGACGTACAGTTTTTATCTCTTATTGGCCCTTCCGCTGAAGACATTGGAAAATCTTCGTTTAGAGCGTTAGCTTTATACTCGTCCTCAGGTTCTAACAACATCCATTCTATCAATTCTCTTGATGATATGCAGGATACTGAATATACTGATTCTGAAGATCTTATACAATCATTTAGTGAACTAATTCAGTCAAGGATTTAGGTACAAAAATTTCTCTTTTAGCACATTTAGTGTAACAATAGAGCCTTCTTAAGAGCTTTATATGTACCTGAAAAATATCTCTGTATATCATTGTTAAAATCGTTTAATATGAGTTTGAGCTCAACCGGGAGTTCATTTAGGCCATTAATGCTATAAAGTGTTGTTTAATTTGCTCGAGATAAGAACCTTTTTGTATAGTTTTTTTTTTTTTCAACGGGCAAAAAGAGATTTTTCTAATGTACCTGTATCCTCAGCGAATCAAAATATATCAAGTTGTGTATACAAAGCAAACACTCCCTATTAGCCTCATTTTCTCCTGCCCTTTACTGATTAAAATGGCAGGTGATGAATTCTTTGTACCCTTTTAAATTCCCAGAGATTACTATACTAGCATCAAGAAAGAGATCTGCATCGGCATTTTCTAATATGAATTTGGTATCAATCGTATATATTTATAAATCACTCACTTTAATTTATATTATATAATCTCTCAATCTTTAATAACAACAGGATTCAGCAGTAAGAGCAGTAGTAGTCATAGAAACAGTTGTAACCAAGGTAGATGTCATGTGGAATTATGCAGCTAATTATAAAAAGTTGTATGATGACGACAAGCTTAATTTTAAGAAATCAATTTCCCATGATTTTCAACTTTTTCTCTTTTTTTATATTCTTTGTGAACAGCGAAATAATAGACGCCAAGAGTGAAGATAAACGACTACTACTTCCCCTCCCCCTCTTGAGAGAAATAATAGATAAATACAATTCTATTGTTTAAAAGCAAACCAAGGCAGTAGATAAGCAAAAAAAAAAAAAAGAGAAAGAGAGAAAGAGAAAGAGAAAGAAAAGGGGAGAAAGAATAAGGTGGTCCTTTTTTTTGTTGTTTCCCTTTGAATAATGGAATGTAAACAAGTTATCATTAAACATAAATGGTTAATCCTATACAAGATCGGAGAAGGGTCCTTTGGACAGGTATTCAAAGGTATCATCTAATGATACTAATTATACACATATATTTAACTATTTATTTTATAGCCAAAGACATAAAGTCGAATGATTTTTATGCGATCAAACGTGAATTGAAGGACAGCTCACAGCTCTATCATGAATTCAAATTCTACAAGGCGTTAAAGGGTGGACGTAAGTATGAGGCATATAAAATTAGATGTATCTGCATGTTTATACAATCATAGCTTGTATACCAAATTGTTACTGGTTTGGTCAGCATGACGGTTTTAATTGTCTTACCTTGGATTTATTGGGTCCCAGCTTAAAGCACCTTCAAGAAAAATTAAAGGAGATACCATTAAGGATTGTTGTTCAAATAGGATGTCAATTAGTAATAGGCATCTATCATACTATTCTTAGTATTAACGTCCTTTATAGATAGCCTGTTTCAAGCATATGCATGACCTTGGCATTGTCTATCGGGACATCAAACCAGAGAACTTTTTATTCCCTTACAAATATTCCTTTTCCTCTTTCTCTTCTTCTTTATCATTGTCAACTTCACCACCATCGTCTTCGGCTTTATCAGTACGGCCATTACCATTATATATAGTTGATTTCGGCTTAGCCACTTGGTGGAGAAATCCCAGGACGAATAAACCTTATCCTGAAGTAAAATATATTAAATATAAGACAGGAACGGCAAGATATGCATCCGTGCGTGTTCACAAGGGCCATTCCCACGCCAGAAGAGACGACTTGGAGAGTCTTGGCTATATGTTACTTGATCTGCTCTGTGGTGACTTGCCTTGGTCAGGCGTAGTAGCACGTTCGTGTAAAGCAGGGTGGGATCGGATTAGAAAAATAAAAGAGGACACGTCCTTGTTTGACCTATGCATAGGATTACCCGTGGGTATCCTTCATTTTATTGACTATACAAGAAAACTCGAATTTTACGACAGACCTGATTATGACTACCTGATATCCGTTTTACAAGAATCTTTACCCTTTGGCTCTTATTCGACACTGGTCAAACCACAAACACAAGACTTGTTTGATTTACCTTCTTTTTCAAAATCCATACAAATTTAAAACTCAATAGTAGTAAAGGAATACAGTGTTTTGCGTTTGAAAATATTACATTTCGAGCTTCGTTGTAATCGCTCTTTTCTTTATTAGTTCGAATTGTACAACGTAAATAAAACACAATAATTATATGAAGCTTTTTTTTTATCCTTTATCTTCTTTTCGCTCGAATTTGTACGCACCTGGACAACCCGTCATCAAATTATGAATACTGAGAACAATGGTTACGATCAAGCTGAACCTCCTGCATGGGTCATGGAATTTTTTAATCGCCTTTCCTCCTTGGAAGCTAAGTTCGCGTCTTCTCCCTTCTTACAGGAAGACCCCAATGTGTTTGTTCGGTCTCCCAGGACTGATTTCCTCTTCCGGATTGACTTATTTGATGAGATAACCATTATAAGAACTCGAGTATAATCTTATAGTAGAGCATGCATTCTACTTTTCCTCTACCGCGTCTGATAAGAATAACTTATACTAATAATAATAACAATAGTAGCTACTACCATAGCATTGATAAATAACCACATTGACCACATTTATCATACTGACAACAAAGCCAAGATTGTTTTGTGCCCTATCATTTACTTTTGCGATCTCTTGAAAAAACCAGTAACTGCTGTCGTGTTTACATAGACCACACATCTCTTAATTCTCTATTTATTCATTCTCAGCTAATAGACAACATTAGACATTTATAATCATCACCCCTCGTATATATTCGGGTTGTATCCTCATTTAATAGTTCTTCTTTCTATTTAAAAGTAAATGTTGTCAATTAACTCTTTACTGTTTTACAACTACATAAGCACAAACATCACAACTGCAAGATGAGAATTCCATCAATGATAATTTCAAGACTGGAAGGGGAAATGTTGATGGTTCACTTGACTATTGAAGGCTGGTTTGTATTTGAAAAGATTACTGATGTAGATACTCCCCCAAGTGTCAAGCTTGTAAAGAAAGGAGCAATCAAAAACCATTGTTCTATAATAACAGGAAGTACTCCTATCTCAACAAGCATTATCGCTGTGTAGAATTACTGTTTGGATCTCAAGGAACAATCAACTCAAATCAAGCCAATAAAGGCCATTAATAAGGAAGACAAAATGGCCCTATCTAATTTACAACAGAAACCTATTTGATTAAGCGAATTTGCGGGCGATACTACAAGTGATGAAGAGTAAATAAAAAAAGTCTTTTGTTTAATAAGCAAACATTATCTATTATCATTGTCATTAAAAATGACTGAAGTTTAAAGATATTAGCAGATAAACAATAAAGCATGCCTTTCTGTATGCACTGATATCTATCTCATTTGATATCTAATAAGTGCATAAGTCAAGAAATAACTATTTATTGAATTCAAAGGTAGTGAATGTCTTGAAAAAAAAAAATATATAAAATCAGGTTCACCTCAAAACACGAACTTCTAAGAAAGCATAAAATTATAGAGGACTTATCTGTTTTCTGGAGGTCTGTGCCACTTGCACAATAGCATGTTTCTTACTTAAACGATCTCTTACTATCGCTTCCAGTTGCAGCAATACATGTACAATTTGTAAAGTTGATGTCGGAACTTTCTGTGTAGAGAGCGGGTCTTGAATACTTTCTTGGGTGTTTAGAGTTTTCCGTTAAGGGATAAAGTTATGCCACCAAATCTGTTCGGATTAGTAAATGTGAGAAAAAGAAAGTGATCGCAGTTTTTAAATAATATGCAGACTATATAAACTGCAATTCTTTTTCCCTTTCTTTCTTAAACACATTCAATGTTCCTTCGTCAACTCTTTATTCATAAAAAACCTCTCATTACCTCTTCTGCCACGCGTTCACTTGCAACCAAGGCTACGTTTGTTAAATACAACTGGCAAGATCCTCTTAATCTCGAAAAGTTACTCACCGAAGATGAAGTATTTGTTCGTGACGCTGCAAGAAGTTATTGTCAGGAACGTCTTTTACCTAGAGTCATTCAAGCCTATCGTAACGAAAGTAAATAGAGACATCCTTACAAACTCGAACCTATACTAACCTGATCTTAGAGTTTGATAGAGAGATAATGAATGAAATGGGTGAGTTGGGTTTCTTAGGATCCACCATTGACGGTTATGGCTGTGCTGGTGTATCATCAGTTGCCTATGGTTTGACAGCCAGAGAGGTTGAAAGGTAACTTACAAAAAAGTACTGTGGGAAAATTGATGTTAAATTACTCTCATCAGAGTCGATTCTGGTTACAGATCAGCCATGTCTGTACAATCCTCTCTAGTGATGCATCCTATTAACGCCTATGGCTCAAAGGAACAAAAGGACAAGTTCCTTCCATCTCTAGGTAAGTGAATGTCATCTTCAAGATCTATGTGCTTCGAAGTTGATGACTAAATGTACATATAGCAAAGGGTGAGAAAGTCGGATGCTTTGGTCTGACAGAACCCAATCATGGATCTGATCCTGGAAGTATGGAAACAACAGCCAAGAAGGTTAATGGACACTATGTCCTGAATGGTTCCAAGACTTGGATCACAAACTCACCTATTGCCGATGTCATGGTTGTCTGGGCTAAGAACTTGGATGAAGGAGGTGCCATTCGAGGCTTTTTGCTTGAACGCGGTATGCCCGGTTTAGAGACACCTGTGATTCATGGCAAGTTTTCTTTGCGTGCTTCGATTACAGGCATGATCATGATGGATAATGTTGAAGTGCCTGTTGAAAACATGTTACCTAATGCCAAGGGTCTCGGCGGTCCCTTTGGATGTCTGAATAACGCTCGTTATGGTATCGCTTGGGGTGCCTTGGGCGCCGCAGAAGCTTGTCTGGAACAGGCTCGCAGTTATACCTTGGATCGTAAGCAGTTCGGTCGTCCCTTGGCTGCTAATCAATTGATTCAAAAGAAGTTGGCTGATGCTAATACTGAAATAGCCATTGGCTTACAAGCATGTGTTCAAGTCGGCCGTTTAAAGGATTCGGGTGAGCTCGCTCCTGAAATGATTTCAATGATCAAGAGAAATTCTTGTGGTAAGGCTCTTCAGATTGCCCGTGAATGTCGTGATATGCTTGGTGGTAACGGTATCTCTGACGAGTATCACATCATTCGTCATGCTGCTAATCTTGAAGCTGTCAATACCTATGAAGGCACCCACGACGTCCATGCCTTGATCCTTGGTAAAGCCATTACTGGTATTCCTGCTTTTGCTAATTAGAAAGACATGAATCATTCAGTTTTCTTTTAAATATCTAAGCTCTTTTTAATAAACCATCGTCATCCTTTCTAGACTTTATTATTGTTTTCTCTTCTTTATCGGACTTTAGCAATTCCTGCAAAAGCTTACCGTTTATGGGCAACCTTTTTTTTCTCTGTCTTTATTTTCTATAATGGATCCAAGCAGAAAGGTGAGTGTTGTTAAGATTACAATAACACCAAATTTTTGATATATATTTTACTAAATAGACACTTATAGATACCACCCCCACCTTCTTTCCAATCTGCACCTGATTTAAGCAAGTCTAGTTTCAACATTCCTTCCTTCTCTAGTGCACCAGATGTCTTTAATAAAGAAACAAACAACAGCAAAAGTGCACATAAAGAGCACAAGCGACGCTCAAGACGCAGTAGGTCTCGTTCACCTTCTCATCGAAAAAGTAAATACAGATCTCGATCACCTAAAAGATCCCGTTCTCGTGAAAGATCGTATAGAAAAGAGGTAATTGAAACAAAATAATTAAGAGGGGAGGGGAAATACTGACCTCGAAAGCTGTTAGTCACGTCGTTCAAGAAGATCACCTTCAAAAGAGCGAGAACCATTACATTCGTAAGTTATTATACTTCATACACTTTATACTTATTGCTTGTGTAGAGGAGAGTTGAAAACAGGCTTCACCTTCATTATTGATAAAAGAGGGGACCCAGAATTATCTTTTTATGGCGGCACCCATTCATACTCTGTACCAGCATTTCGACGATCAGGATGTAAAGTAGCTTTCAACGATGGAGAAAAATAACAAGAGAAGGAGAGAGAGAGTTAACCTGTTCTTTTTTTTTCTTCTTTAGATGGAAGGGTCTTGGGATTCAACTGGAATGAACGGCTAATTGTCAACCAAGGAAAGCTTGAGCTAGTGGATATATTGACTTCAAAGGTTAGAGATCAACACTTGAGAGAGAGATTCAATGTTTGTTCATTTCCCCTCCACTTTTTTTTTTAGCCTGCTAGGTACACTGATTCAGAATACGCTTGGAAAGAAATCGACAAATCTTTAAAACGGTACACTTGATGGATATTCATTTTAACACATATAATACTGACAACTTATTCATAGAATTCGCATTAAAAAGCAAGAGAACGATCAGGATCCATTTAGCTTGTCCAGTGGATACGTTCAACTCAGTGATGATCACCAAAAGAAAAAGAAGGCCGACTACGAGTCACTTGTTTCTACAGGTGTTGATTATAGGTCACTGGAAGGCAATAAGGTACGAACAGTAAGAGAAGAGGATGAAGAAGAAGAAGAAGAAGAAGGAGAGAGTTACAACGACATCATTCGACGACGCACGGTTGAATACAATCAAAGACTAGATAAAGAACCTGAAAATGTTGATTTGTGGCTAGAGTTCATACGCTTCCAGGACGAGGCAGCAGAGGGACTCGATGCATCAGCGACAAAGAGCAATCAATCAAGCTTAAATGAGGTGAAGTTGAGCATATTTGAAAAAGCATTGATGTACAATCCAAAAGATGAGCGGTTGATTCTCGCCTACTTGGCTTGCGGTGCAACCATTTGGGATACATTGACACTGCTAAGAGAATGGGATAAACAACTGAAGCTATATCCTGATTCTATTAAGCTTTGGTCTGAATATATAAACACAAGGCAAACGAGTTTCTCCAGCTTTTCATTTACAGAATGCATCAAGGTATTTGAGGACGCTTTATCTATACTGAAGAGACAATTAGACAGGGCAAGACACCGTGAAGAACGAGAAGATATAGAATGTCTTATAGTTTACATTATATTGAGGACGTGTCTGCTTATGAAGCAATCAGGATATATCGAACGAGCTTATTCAGTTTTTCAAGCTATCGTCGAATATAATTTATTTGCTCCTGCTGGAATACAGGACAAGCTTGGTGCGTTTATGGAATTTTGGGATAATGAAGTACCACGTTTTGGAGAGAAAGAAGCCCAAGGCTGGAACACCTATTATAATACAAAGGCAGATTACGAGCACAGACCTGAAGAGGAGGAGAATGTGGAAATTATCAATTTGCAGGATTGGGCAAGGCATGAGATTGAGGCGGACCAAAAGCATCGACTGCCAATGCGTATGACTCAAATAGACGATGAGAGTGTAGATGAAGACCCTTTTCGAGTTACTCTTTTTGATGACATACAACCCTTCTTGTTCGAATTTACGACATTTGCAGCACGTCAGACATTGATATACAGCATCTTTGTCTTTTTGGGATTGAATTATACTCCTCCGAATATCGGGACGAATACGCACTTCTTCACAGATACCTTTACACATAACGATCTGCCATTAGACAAGTTCTGGCCGGAGAATAGCAACAAGCAGCCATGTTTGGTTTGGTATGTCTCTGGTGTGCCTATGGAACCAGAACAGATAGTGACAGAAAACGACCCATTCTCTATCCCTCCCTCGTATCCAGTTGGATTGTCTGAGCTTTTTGCTCAACCACAACATTGGTTTTGCTCCTCAGAGATAGAATACAACAAAGTAGACCGCGAATTCACAAAATGTGCCTTTGAACAGTTATTAAAGTTGGAAAGGTCCATGCACCTCACACTTTGTTATTTATCCTTTGAGTCCAATTATGAGTATAAAGCGTAAGTCCCTCTTGATTATTTATGCCACATTAAACTACTATGACTGACTTTTATTTCATTCTAGTGGTCGAAAGTTAGCAAAGAGTCTTTTAAAGGATGACCGAACAAACTTAGTTTTATGGACTGCATATGCACAGATGGAAAAGAGTCATAACAAGATTGATGAAGTAAGAAAGCAAAGTGTATCAAGTATCAATACATTTATTTTATTTTTATCAAAAAGGCACGAAAAGTATACATGACAGCACTGTCAACATATCGTAGCTTTAGCGAATCAGAACAGCTCGCAGCGCCTTTAATGTATCAAATGTTTGCAAAATTAGAAATGGAAAACGGACAACCTGCTGAAGCACTCAAGATTTTAGTATCAATGTCGGGTGATAAGCCTTATGGTATGTTGTCTTTTCTTCATTATATATATATATTTCATTCTAATATGTTCTATACAGATGTGAATATGCCTTTACCTACAGCAACTCTAATTTTGCGAGCAAGAGAAGTATGATAATGAATGATGATAATATAGGAAAACTAAATGCATACATGATAGTATTTCGCTCAAAAGACTCTGCAGCTATCCGTTTTGTCAGAGATGGAGAGTGAGATGCAAGCAGGGATTAATATGGTTGTTTGCTCAGCGCTATTTGAATATTTAAGCAGTGGTCTTGAAAATGCGTGCAAAGTGTTTGATCGTACACTGGATTATATTAAAGAAAGAAAAGCAGAGCGAGGCTATGTGTCAGAACTAGTGATGACAGAGTATGCCAATCTACTTTATCAACACACAAAATACCATCAATTAGAAGGAGGATTTCAACCACGGATGATGAGAGGGAAGATGGAACAAGCTATTCAGCTGTTTCCAAATAACACCATGTTCTTCTCCTTTTACATTTGGAACGAGTCAAGAGCTAAAGTGTTTAACCGTGTTCAAGCACTATTCAATACTGTACTTTCAAAGTAAGTGGTGCCGTGTCCCTCTTGACCATCTGTATATATCTAAATATATCTTTGTGTAGAGAGTCAAATGTGGTTCTTTGGTTATCTGCTATTTATAACGAGTTACACAGATATAAACCATATCAAGCAAACTTAGTTAGAGATTTGTTTGAAAGATCCATTCAAGATATCAAGTAACGTATAAAAAAAAAAATAAGAATGAAATGACAATATTCTAACCTTTAGATAGCACTAAGAGCTCGATTATTTTGTGGAAATGCTATATTAAATTTGAGCTTTTGCAAAGAAATATTGAACGAGCCAAAGGATTATTTTATAGGTCTTTAAGAGAATGCCCGTGGTCAAAGGAATTGTATATTATTGGCATAGAGCAATTTGAAAAGATAATGGATGACAAGGAATTGAATGAATTGGCGAGCTTGATGCTTGAAAAAGAGATCAGACTTCGCACTCCAATTACAGATTTAATATAAACTCTTTTCTCTATTATTAGTTTTCATTGTTGTCAGATTGACTACACACATAAAAATAATAGTACCGCCTTCTGTTCTGTATCCATGTAGATCATATACTTGTCTTTCTTTTTTACTTTCTTACTTTATGAAACGAAGTATTACTATTGACTTCCATGACACCTGGGGATTATGCAGATATTATTATACTCATAATACTGGAAGTTCAGACGACATCTTACTAACTCCATCATCCTTATGCAGTATCACTACTGAAACGAGCTTAGGATATGCCACTATATATTCCCTCAGGCGATATACATACCCGACATTCACTGTGTCTGTACCTTCCAATAAATCAGCAAAACATGAAGAATCAAGGCGACACTCTGCTATTGAAGATAAAGTCCACACTTCAAACACAAAAAAAAGCTCTGTTACCGAAGATCATCAGCCATCTATTCTATTTTTCCCAGGCAATAAGAGGTCGAGCAATTACACACCCAACCCACCAAGCACCGAAAAGATAGAGGTAGCACTACCGCCCTCACCAGAAGCCGAGAGCACAGATCTGATCATAGAGATACCCAACATTAGTTCAGAACAATCGTATCAACAACAAAAACAGCAAGTTGAAAAGGGGGGAAAAGCAGACTTTAGTTTCCAATTGGACATTTTCCTTTTTCTATTTGGCTTTTTGATCTTCCCATGTTGGTGGTTTGGTGCTTGGAGATATTTCCTACGTCCAATTCATGGTCAATGCGGACAAATATTTCAAATACTCAATTGTTGTATGAGCCTTGTCAGCTTGTTGATGGCTGGTTTATTAGTCGGTTTAGCTGCTGCTCTAGCATAGCTTCATTTTTTCTCACATGACCGTGAGACAATTCCCTCGTATAAATAAAGCATTGTGTGAAACGAGAAATATATCTCTATTATCTTAACCATGTACTCCATGTCAAGATTGTCTGTAGCTAATGTGGCTAAAAGCTTGGTATGTATAAAAACATTACAAAACAAAAACATGCTCTAAACTTGCGCTCTCCTTTATTTTAAAAATAGCTTCCATTAGCCATGAAGCGAAATTTTGCTACGGCTCATCGCGCTAATGGTGAATTTGTAAAGATTGTCGAAGTGGGACCACGAGACGGTCTACAGAATGAAAAAACACTAGTACCTGCATCTGTAAAGATCGAATTGATCGAAAGACTTGCTAATAACGGCTTACCCGTTGTTGAAGTTACCAGTTTTGTTAGTCCCAAGTGGGTTCCTCAGGTACGTCTATACGGCTTGAAAAGCAAGGTGTAGACCATATGATTAATACTTTATACTAGATGGGAGACAATAAAGAAGTATTTACATCCATCCAAAAGAAACAGGGTGTTGGCTATCCCGTGTTGACGCCTAACCTCAAGGGTCTTGAAGGTGCCGTTGCATCAGGCGCTCAAGAGGTGGCCTTGTTCACAGCTGTTACCGAATCGTTCAATCGCAAAAATACAAACTGTTCCACCGAGGAATCTCTAAAGAGAGCTAGAGAAATCACTAAAAAGGCTTTGGATCAGAACTTAAAAGTGAGAGGGTATGAAGAGTTGATTTGCTAGTTTTGACTCTTGAGCTCATATCATCTTTCAATAGGTATCTGTCCTGTGTTTTGGGCTGTCCATATGAAGGGCCTGTTAACCCAGAGATTGTGGCTTCCATGGCTAAGGAACTCTATGAAGCAGGCTGCTATGAAATTAGTTTGGGCGATACAATTGGTGTAGGCACAGCTGGATCTATGGGTACTTTACTGGAGCATGTGCTCAAGGTTGTGCCTGTAGACGCAGTTGCCGTACATTGCCATGATACTTATGGTCAAGCCTTGGCAAATATATTAAAAGCCTTGGAGGTAGATTGTTTATACAGGCGGCAATATTCCTTAAATAGATACTAAACTAGCTTTGTAGTATGGTGTACGTGTCGTTGATAGCTCTGTTGCTGGCCTAGGCGGATGTCCATATGCCCCTGGAGCCAAGGGTAACGTAGCAACAGAAGATGTGGTGTACATGTTGAATGGATTAGGATATAAAACCAATGTTGATCTGGATGGTTTAATTGAGACAGGTCAATGGATTTCTGAAAAATTAGGTAGACCCACTAGCTCCAGAGCAGGTGCTGCATTAATGCTCGCTAGGAAGCGTAAACAAGAATTAGAAAAGTCAAAATTATAAATCGTAAATAAACTGCAGAAAGCATAAATAATGATGCAACAGGAAAAGATTATATGTTGTAAAACGTAAGATTCACTGCAATATGTACCGAGGACAACATTATATGTCACTGGCTGTTGGATTGTTTATAAAAAAAGGGATTTTGATTTTGACTCTTTCTTTCACAAAATTTATTTCAAATGACTGTCGGAGCATCCAACAACAAAGAGTTACGAGTCTATAAAGGCAATCAACCTAACATGGACCCAAATGGTGAAATAGCGTTATTTGACTTTCTGTTTAAGCAAGACGGCAGGCTACCCCTTGATCGTAAAATCTACATAGACTCGAGTGATCCTACTCGCTATTTGACATATGGAGAATTAGCTGAAAAATCACTTCAATGTGCAGCCGCGTATAAGCATCGATTTGGATTGCAAAAGGGTGATGTTATTGCCATATGTTCCCCAAATGATATAAGATGTCCTATCTTTTTCTTTGGTGCAATTGCTGCAGGTAATGGCAGTCCAGCGTAGTTTTGTTCTTTAACTTACTTTTTTTTTTTTTTACATACTCTATCCTCTTACTGATTGTGATATGTCTCGAGTATATAGAGAAGTGATAAGAGAAATGTATGTCGATGAGTCTCTATATAGCCTCTTTATTGTATATTAAGACGAGAAAGAGCTCATTATTACAAACAGCGTCATTTTATATAAGTAAATACGACCAAATTTTAAAACGATAACACACTTTTATATTCATTGTGTATGTCACAGAAAATCCTTCTCACAAAATAAGTGTTTTGATCTTAAATATATATATGCAACGTGCTTATTTCCTTTGGGAACATAAACACTTAAAATGCACAAATATATATTCGTATAAAATACAAGAGAGTATTATAGAAGAAGAATGTTTTAAGTCTCAATAGAAAACAATAACAGCCTTGAAAACTGCTTAACAGGCCAACGGTCTGAGATAGTTTTTTGTCATTCATCAGTTTCGTCATAAAATACATCTTTTTCATACCAATATAATGTCAATAAAGTGCTATTTACTGACTGTTCATTAGTAGTCCAAGAATCACTTTGTTTATAGGTAAGATAGCGACAGCAGAATTCTTTATTTATTACTTTTTTTATAATACGCCGTTTTTAAACTTGAATAATTACTATAAGAAATAAAAAAAAAAACCTCTTTTTTTCCTTCTTCAAAGCATTTTTTCTTCACTTTCCTTGAATTGTTGAACGTACTCCATATCTGTTTTAGGCAGATCAGCTTCGGCGCAAAGTATGTCAATGTTAGAGCTGCTTTGGTTCACTAAACTTTTTGCCAGTTCCGATAATTCAGGTGGTGGTGGCATTGGCTCAACAAGTGAATCCGATTCTCCTATATACATACGTTTGCAGGTCTCGGTGTACAACAAGCCATCACTAGTATAAGCACGTAGTCGTTTTTTTTTTAATAGAGTATCAGGCATGGGTTCCAACGTATTTGAAATTTTTTTAAATTGCTTGTTTTTTTGATCACAAACTTCAAGTAAAGCTTCAGTTACTGACTTTTCTGCTGGAATTCTAGTCGACGTCTGCTCTTTAGCAACTGAACATAATTTTGTATAATAGGGTCATCCTGGAATTCACTTGATAACAAGGATAGCTTTTGAGAGGAAAAAAAAATATGCTAATGCCACCATTGCTGGTAGGGGAGTTGCTTTGGTGGCTTCCGTGATGGTGTTCTTGTCCAAGATATAACATTTTTCAGCCCAATGTTTACTGGGGATTCCTTTTGAAAACTCAAAAGTTGTTGGTTCAAAATCCATACTGATTTCATTACGTGTAGCATGTGTGCCAAATACAATAACAATTGGTTTTGCTTTAAAGCATTTTTTTACTGATAGCGAATAGTTGATAAGACGGTCAATGAATTCTATTGTAATTGTATGCTGAACTTCAATCAGTATTGGTGGCAAACTTGTAGACGATACGTTGGCAACATAAACAGTATCGGATTAAGAACCACCTGCCCATTCTGTTGGTCTCGGTAAATACAAGGAAGCAGCGTTTGGACCTACACGAAAAGTCAGCATTTGTATGTGTAAGAATTATTGTTGTGTTCAGCTTTGGTGTTATTGTAAAAAGGCAGATAAGTCGATGACTTGCGAATTAGATTCTTTAAAAAGAAGAGCTGAATGTTATTAAATTAAGTTTGTGTGAGAGTTTTATAGGGAACATTAATATTGTCAGTATGATAAATGTGGTCAATGTGATTATTTGTCAATGTTGTCAGTATTCCTATTCTCATCAGATGAGATAGAGAAAAGTAGAATGTATGCTCTACTGTAAGATTATACTCGAGTTATTATAATGGTTATCTCATCAAACACGTCAATATAGGCATTGAATCAAAATAAAGATCCCAACATCATTCTAAGATCTTTCTTGACTTAAACCATTCCATGATGTTATAAAAAAAACTTCTTATTTGGTAATGATGAGTTTAATAAGTATATGTTCAATTATCACTAATATTTAACATCAAAAGACATGCTCACTTGGCTGAAATATTCTAAGATTCATTGCTGCGGTGTAACAAATTGTTGATGTATCAAGGATTGTATATGTATACAAAGAATTATATTACAATTAAGAATATGATAAATGAAAGACAAGTAATAAAGATAACAATTTACATATGAATGTAATTTAAACGCGATAAACATTTGTTTACTAAAAAAAAAAAATCAATTTATTTTGACCACAGACGATTGTTCTTCAACATTTCCTTCAGGGAGTAAAAGGCTGTACCCTGAACCTTTTACTGCCTTTTGAATATCCAATTTCAACATTGTTTTCAAGGACGTACAACTTTTAATTGAACTTGATTTGAAGCGAATACTCTTCGTGCTCTTCCTTCATCATTCTTATAACTTTTACTGCATCCTCTAGCAAACAATGCATATATTTTAAAAACATTAACCGATTATTAATGATTGACAAAATACAATTAACAATTTACTTTAAAACACCAGCTAAGATTTCCTAATGCTAGAATGTCGTTGATTTCAGTCATGTCCCTGGGCACTTTACTCTTAAACACCTTCTTAGAACAGTATAATTTGGAAGAACAAAGCCCAAGGGACCACAAATGAATCATATCATCTAAAGTAATAATAGTAGTAAAATGGTTAATGACCTGGAATAATACTGTTCAACAACTATCAATAAGCTTTACGTGCCTCTAGCATGAAGAAAGGGGATGTGTAATTTTAAAGCAGTTGCTTCTGAGGCCCAATAATATTTCTTATATATAGCGTTAAAAATACTTAAGGCACCATAATGCACTTTTATATGGTCACTACCATATTTTGAATTGTCGTTTAAAAGTATCTTTCCGGATGTTTCTAAAATCGATAGTTCATTTTCATCAACTGATATACAAGCATCTGCCTTGTACTCTTCTTTTGAACACTCAAGATATATTCCGCAGGTGAGAATTTCAATGACATATCAGGCATACTGTTCACCACAAATTCCATAATAAGCCATATGAAACTATGATTAAAGCTTGTTTTATTTATAGAAAGTCGCTCATATAAATTTGGTCTTCTATAAATGTAAAGGCAAACATGAAAGGATTCCTCTATAAAATTTTGGCTGGTGCTAGGGATTTTTTCAGTGGTTTCTAAACTTTTAACCGCCCTCTCGATAGCTTTAAATTCTTTTTTTTTTTTCATTACAGCCAACACGCTTGTAGTATATTGACTGTGTGTTTGGAAGGGTGTTGATATCGTGTAATCATCTTTGAAGTAAGCCCATAATTCATTTGGGATGGTCACATTTGATTGAATAACCACATTTTATAATATGATATTTCTCCAAAGAGAAATCGTGGATAATTGAGGCTTTTAAATATTGACGTACGGTCTCCCAAACATCTTATTGCGTATTAATATTCCAAGTACTAGACTCATCATTAACGTGATCAACCTTTTGTCTCTTGTCAGCTCGGCTTGGATCGTTATTATTAAATATATCACCATAAACTGTACAATGATTCATCTTGATTTTTACATTGTAAATGTTTTTTTTATTTGCTTTTTTCTGTGCTGCTTTCCTATCACAATGAAAGGTGTTATTTATTAGCATCTAAGTCAATAAAAAAAAACTGCCATATACTTTGGTAATTTCTTTTAAGACACCAACTTTCCCTTTGATATTGATTGAAACATCTTTGTTATTAATTATCTTCTTTAAGTTGTCTTGATAATATGTAAGTATAGTGTAATTTTTTCTAAGGGTTGTAGAGGTTGTTGTTAATATAGAAAGTTTTCTTAAGATTTATAAGTTTAGGTGCTTGAAGTGACCATCAGATCTTTTAAAGTTGATCAAACTGTAAAGTAAAGTAAAAGATAAAAAGATATCAGGAACTTTTTATAACAAAAGTTATGTCCTGTTTATTGTATGAATATAAAAATAAAAGAAAAAGTGTTTGATTTAATGATTGTGGGTCGTGCCTACCACAATCGCCGTTGCCTTCACTCCGACCTCGGATGTGGTTATAGGCTTTCTAGCCGCGCTTTATTCTCAGTAATATAAAAAATAAAAAATTTCTACTTATTGTTCTCTTTACATCTTTCTATGCGTGCATTCACTGTGTTTTGAGAACTGGCGGCAGGGATAGGCTTCAAAAGAGTCTTCTGTACCATGGAAGGGGAGCCACCACATCCTTAGTCTTCGTTTCGGCAACATAGCCATTGTGGGTCGTGCCTACCACAATCGCCGTTGCCTCCACTCCGACCTCGGATGTGGTTATGTTCTTGGTAACTTCTCCAAGCACAGTGTTGACTATATCGGATCCACGCTTGTGCTGATCCCTTGGTCGGTAGTAATAGTCCTCGAAGGTGTTGCTTGTCAAACTCCAGTTCGCGTGCAATTTTATTTGTTCTATTGGGACACCTAAAGACACTGCCTTCGTGCTTGCTGCGGATCGCAAGGAATGTGCCTTGTACTTATTTGTGTTGATCACAGAATCTTGCATTATGCCTTCCAGCCACCTGCTGGCTGTTTTAGGTTGAATTGATTTTGCGGATGTACGGCCATTACTTAAGTACGCTAGGAGCAATGTGTGTTCTTCCATGTTCTCGACAAGCCGAATAGTACCTTAAAATACTTGCTTTAACCAGAAATTAGACTAATACTACAAGCCCTACCTCTACTCATTACCTATGATGCCTTCTTTATTTATTCTAATTTTATGTTGTCAGTTGTGTCGTGTTTACATAGATCACACATCTCTTAATTCTCTATTTATTCATTTTCAGATAATAGACGACGTCAGATATTTGTATCCGTCATCCCTCATTTATATTCAGGTCGCGTCCTCATTTATTAGCTCTTCTCTCAACTTTGAATAAAGAATAGTAATTGTTAGCTATTGACTCCTGCTGTTTTTATACACAAATACCAGAAATATAACAAGTTGATCAACAAAGATGCAAGAGCACGTGTAATTATGATGACATCGTATTTTATACCAGAGAGAGAGAGAGAGAACTAAATATCCTTAGGCTAGGCAGAGACTTTGGTAATGTGAAGTTGTATAGTGACAACATAGGCAGTGCCTGTAGCATTAGCCTATTTTCTGGTGCATTTTCTGTGCATGTATAAAGAATACCGCTACAAAAATGATTGGATGGCTGCAAATTATTGTATGGATCAGGCAATGGACTTTTTTATGCTGCTGCAAGCACGAGTGGTGGACGTAATGGATTCACTCACTCAAAAGTTTACAGATCTCAGTGTGAAGAAGGGCACGGTTCATAACTTTTTGAAGGCTGAATACAACTTTTCGTTCAGAAAACTGACTACTCAACCAGCTGCCAGAAATAGTCCAGCTAAGATTCAAGAGCGTATGAATTGGGTGAAAAAATGGACTGCAACGGATATGAATTACCTGGAAAATTGCATTTTTGTCGATGAGTCTGGGTTCAATATTAACATGAGGTCCCCCAGCGGATGGTCATTGAAAGGATAGCCTGCTGTTGCAGCTACTGTCACTGGTCATTATTTGAGGTTTCTTGAAAAACCATGGATGCAATGAATTGTTTTCCTGAGTTAAAGGGCTACTACATCGTAATAGATAATGCACCTGTTCATACATTCGATCAAAATGACGAGATGATAGTTGCAGGGGGTACAAAAGTATCTACCTCCCTCCTTACTCTCCTGAGCTTAACCCAATAGAGCAATTTTGAGCAATTGTTAAAAATAAGGTTAAGCGTAGCTCGTTCGAAGCTACTGAGGATTTGGCTACTCAAATTACTGAAGCTTGTAACTCTGCTCCTCATAAACATCTGCAAGCATCTGTTCAGCACTCTGTCAATTGCTTTGCGAAGTGCTTACGCGGTGAACCATTGTAAGTGTTACTTTTCAAATAAAAGAGATTTTTTTCACCAAGCGTAAAAGTTGCCCTTTGGAATAAAGAACCACCCATTGGGAAAATCAAAACCACCCTTTGGCGCTGGAATGACTGTATTCTCTGCATGATGTCCTTTTGTTTGCTCCGGACCGGAAGCTATGACCGCGAAGTTAATATATATTTGAAACAGCGACACTTGCCCTAGTGGTAGTGAAGATGGGAAGGGTAAACAAAAAACGCACTGACAGCAATGAAGGGAAACTTCCTCTTTTTTTTGTACTTTGTACTTGGTGAGTGTCTATACTACAAAGAGAAGGAGACAGGAAAAAGAATGGATGGATGATTACAGAGGGGGGAGAGGGGAATGATGGAATGAAAAAAAGAACGATGGATGGATACAAAAAACAAGGTGGACTACAAGATGACAGTATAATTAACATTATCCTTAGGAATCAACCATGGGTCGTCGTCCCGCTCGTTGCTACCGTTACTGTAAGAACAAGCCTTACCCCAAGTCCAGATACTGTCGTGGTGTCCCTGACGCCAAATTGAGAATCTACGATTTGGGTCGTAAGAAGGCTTCCGTTGACGAGTTCCCTCTCTGTGTCCACTTGGTCTCCAACGAATACGAACAACTCTCTGCTGAAGCTCTTGAAGCTGGTCGTATCTGTGCCAACAAGTACATGTCCAAGACCTCTGGTAAGGACTCCTTCCACATGCGTATCCGTGTCCACCCTTACCACGTCACTCGTATCAACAAGATGTTGTCTTGTGCTGGTGCAGATCGTTTGCAAACTGGTATGCGTGGTGCTTTCGGTAAGCCCAACGGTTTGGTTGCTCGTGTCAACATTGGCCAAATCATCTTCTCTGTTCGTTCCAAGGATTCCAACAAGGCTGTTGTCATTGAAGCCTTGAGACGTTGCAAGTACAAGTTCCCTGGTCAACAAAAGATTATTATCTCCAAGAAGTGGGGTTTCACTCCTCTTGATCGTGAAGACTACGTTGAAGCTCGCTCCAAGGGTCTCATCAAGCCTGATGGTTCTTATGTCAAGTTCGTTCCTCAAAAGGGTCGTCTTGCCGATTACTTCAAGGCTATTGCTTAAATTGTTCAATAAATAAACGACAGTTTTGGAAAAAAGAATACAGCATGAAAAAAGGGAACTTTAGATATTAATAACGTTGTCATGTGGAATATCAATTATTATAAAGTTGAGATAATCTATTAGTTTATTGAGTTTTCTTCTTCTTTTGAGAAATGACTGTGGGTGGAGCAATCCAGGTACGAGTGATGAACTTTAATATTTCATCTATCAGCAAGACAGGTGCTGATATCCACAAGACGGCGATCCATTCATCCAAGTTTAATGGTACAATGACAAACAGCTTTGTAAAGAAAGGAACATACAAAATCATGAAATGTAATGCCATAGATAATACAATCGATAACACCAAGTAAGGGTTGCTCCAGAAGGGAAGTGTAAGCAAGGATTCATTTTCACTCAAACTATATAAAATGGTTCAGTTATAAATCATTTTTCATGGACAAAACGCATACCTGTTCATAGCATTAAACATCTCTATCACTACCAACACAGATAAACTCATGGTAGTTGCCTTCATTGAGTATTCATTAGTAAACATGTCACATCCGATCTCTGGGAATAGGCTTGAACACTTGTGGAAATGAGAGAGTTGATAGTAAGAGATTTGAGGTCCACCTGAATAATAGATAAACCACCAAACATAACCAAAGACGGTGGCAACACCAACATAGATACCAACAGCCATGTATCTGAAAAAGAGCCAGCCGCCGACCAGAGGTTCCTTGGAACTACGAGGAGGGCGTCTCATAATGTCGTGATCAGGAGGGTTAAATCCAAGGGCGGTAGCGGGAAGACCATCAGTAACTAAATTGACCCAGAGCAACTGAACAGGAATGAGAGCTTCTGGCAATCCCAAGAGAACGGTTAAGAAGATGGATACAACTTCACCAATGTTGGAAGAAATCAAGTAACGAATGAATTGCTTGGTATTATTGTAAATGCTTCTGCCTTCTTCCACAGCCTTTTCAATCGTAGCAAAGTTGTCATCAGCCAAAACCATATCTGCTGCCAATTTGGCTACGTCAGTTCCAGAACCCATGGCAACACCAATATCAGCTTTCTTTAAGGCAGGTGCATCATTGACACCATCGCCTGTCATGGCCACAATTTCACCATTGGTCTTTAACAAATCAACCAATTCTTGCTTATGTGCAGGTTCAGTGCGTGTGAACAGACTGGCAACCTTGATGGCCTCTAGCTTTTGAGCAGGTGTAAGCATATCAAACTCGCGGCCTGTGTAGCTTTTGCCTGTTAAATCTTCATCAGGTTCAAAGACACCGATCTGTCGACAGATTGCCTCGGCGGTATTCTTGTGGTCACCCGTGATTACAATGACGCGAATACCGGCCGTCTTACACTTTTCGATAGAGTCAGCAACTTCTGGACGAGGAGGATCCATCATGGCGACGAGACCCAGGAAAACCATGTTTTGTTCATAGCTTGCAAAGGTGGTCTGATCTTTCAGGTTGAGGTTATCGGGATTGACGTTTTCGAGTTTAGCAAGGGCCATACAGCGAAGAGCCATTGTTTGACCATACTCTTTAATCTTCTTGTTGATAGATTCACGAATAGCGGCCGTAATAGGGACAGGTTGAGATGTTTCTGACACGCGAACCCAGGCACAACGATCAAGGATGGATTCGGGAGCACCCTTGACGAGCAAAGTATTGGTATCTGTAAGTACAGACATCGACTTACGGTCACGAGTGAATTCCAATGTAGCTTTACGTTGAATCTTTTGAGCAAAGTAGTCATTACAGGCTGTTGAGCGCTTTGATTTAGAAAGAGTGGTCAATTGGCTGTTGTATGATGGATCCGTTGTGCCAAGCTTTTCAACAAGGACTTGAAGAGCAGCTTCAGTAGGCTCACCCACGGCTGCATAACTATCAGATGATTCGTCATAGGCAATACGTGAATCGTTACAAAGAGAACAGACAAGGGCGATATCATGAATAATAGAGCCTTGGCTCACTTGGACAGCAGGCTTAACAGCGTTGGGAATGGGTTCAAAGCTTGTGCCTTCAATTTCCAGTTCGTTCAGTTGACCATTGGAGTCGCCAACAAAGGCTACTCTTGAGACACTCATTTGGTTTGTAGTCAAGGTACCTGTCTTGTCTGAACAAATAACGCTTGTGCATCCCAAGGTTTCTACACTAGGCAAACTACGAACAATAGCACCACATTTGGCCATCTTTTTTGTACCGAGAGCCAAACAAGCCGTAATGACAGCAGCCAATCCTTCGGGAATAGCAGCGACTGCCAAAGCAACAGCGATCTTGAAGTAATAGACAGCACCATATAACCAGCCCTTGTGTGAGGAATCATTAAAGTGACGGATGTTGACAAGCCAGACAAGTACACAAATAACAGAGATCACCTTGGCCAACATATCACCAAAATCATCCAGTTTGCGTTTCAAGGGCGTCTTTTCAGAGATTTGAGCAGAGATAGATGTATGAATGTCACCAATGGCTGTTGCAACACCGGTTTTGACGACTATAGCTCTGGCCTTTCCTAAAACACAAGTGGTACCAGAGAAAACGATGTTACACTGATCTTGATTGACAGCATGTTCATCATGAATAGGGTCGACTTGTTTTTCAACACTGACAGATTCACCTGTCAACAAGGCTTGGTCCACACGAAAGACGCTAGTTGTGATAGATAGGATGCGAGCATCAGCAGGTACCTTATCTCCCACACTCAATTCAATAATGTCACCAGGCACAAGTTCTTCAGATCGTACTTTACGAATCGTGCCGTCACGGAGCACCTTGGCTTCATCGGGTGAGTATTCACGTAAAGCATCGATGGCCTTCTCGGCACTAGTTTCTTGCAAGACACCAACTGTCGCGTTGGCAATTAAGATGATAAGAATGACAATAGGTTCTACAAATGCTGTTGAAGTGCTTTCTTCATTTTCAAAAAGGGCTAATACAAAAGAGATAACGGCTGCTCCCAATAAAATCAGTACGAGTTGATCCTTAAACTGTT
This sequence comes from Rhizopus sp. PT2906, assembly GCA_025529335.1. Lineage (NCBI taxonomy): Eukaryota > Fungi > Mucoromycota > Mucoromycetes > Mucorales > Rhizopodaceae > Rhizopus > Rhizopus sp. PT2906. The sequence goes on from JAMYHX010000131.1 coordinate 62,329, forward strand.
CGATAATGAGTTTATAAAGTGGCGTGGGCTCTTCTTCAGGCAATTCTATAAAGCTTGTATTAATAACAAATAAACATGATAACACTCTCTACTTGCCATTCTTTCCATATTTTGCTCGTAGTTGGTCTACTTGGCTTTTCGTCAGACCGTAACTTTTATCCACATTGAAAAAGGAACACACCTCTTCGGGTGTTTTGACAAAAGAATTGTCCATTCCTTATGTGCTTTTTTAACAAAAGAAAAAAGAAGTAAAAAAAGGGAATTAATAAGCTTCTGTTTGCGGTAAAACAATATTTAGGTTACTTTCCAATGCGTTCTTTGAAAATCACGACTAGTTGCGCCAATAAAAAATGAAAACGTTCTTCTTCATTGTATTCTTTTCAACTTGGCCGTAGTTCAATGGTCTCCTTTTTGTAATCTACAAGAATTTGACAACAAGAAGTCAAGATATCTGTAGAAAGGAGATTCGAGTTATCCAAGTCTTTTGATTTCCATAGGAACCATTTTGTAAGGATCATCTCGTACTACTACACACACATATGACGAATTGATTGCGCAAGTCAAAAAAAAGGTCGGGCCAATTCTTTAGAGTTCTAGAAAGGGAAATTTCTTTCAAAAAATGGTAATTATTTATTGAAATAAAGGGTATTGTAATCATCCGTGATACGCTTAAATAACACCTGTAGATCATCTGATGGTTGCTGCCATTGATGAATGATATCGAAAAGCATATAGATTGCCTATTGTAAAGCAAACTGATATGAATTTGGTTGCCTTTTTCTTTTGCTTATATCATTTACCTCCTGACTTAATCCTTGAGGATAGGCATCCACAGCTTTACAAAACCCTTGAAATGCCGTATCCTTTTCTTCGGTTTCTTTTATACTCTTTGACTGGCAAAGCCAAGTATAACCTATTAGTGGAAGATGCTGTGCCAGAAACTGATGAGACATCAAACCTAATCTTCCTATCGTATTGATCACATTCTCTTGAATATGTGTTGAGCGACCAATAAGAGGTATACATAAGGGAAGGATATCAGGCATATAATCTTTTATCTTTTGCCAACGAACTGCTATTTCGCCCACAGTCCATATCGCATTATTTCTTACCGACATGTACTCTAAGTCATCATTGCCTATTTCTCTTAACAACTCTGGCATCATCTTTTCCAGATATGGTTCTAGACAGTTAAAACAAGCTTTGGCCAAGTCACCAATAAGAGCATACGTTGGTTGTAATATTTCACATCTAGAATGCTACTGGAAGATGTCAGCTTCTCATAAAAGAGAGGAAGAGATATCTTTTTATATATATATAAGCTCTTACGATGTATCAACCTACATAATGAGAACATACGGTCAGTAATGGTAATAAGGTCGAATTTTTCACAAATGGTTCAACTTGGCTGCCTAAGCCTTGGACAATCCCTGATAAGAGATCAAGTGGTGTACTAATCCATTCATCGTCAAATTCATCTTCTCCATCCAAAACGGAGGCCTGAAGTGTGTTTGTGACTAGGAGAACGCATCTTGAAAAAACAGGTTCCGTAAAAGGTAAAAACCCTGTTCCAAGTGATGTCGCAATGTCTGTTAAACACTGCCTCAAATATACATTGTTAAAAAGTCATCCATAAGAGGGAAAAAAAAACTTACGGACAGTAATGGAAACAGGTGATGATCTGTATCTGCCAAACTATTCCATTTAAAAATCAACGGAGGCATCAAGACAGATATACATTGAGGATCATTCAGGGCAGAACCGACTGACTCTGCCAATGTACCAAGCGTATCATACAATAGCTTCAGGTTTCTATTCCCATATAATCTCAGGGCTCTCGTCAAATGATTGAGTATGACAGGCAAGTAAGGCACAAGTTCTTTTGATGTCGCTTGTTCTTCCAAAATGGAGAATGCCGAGCAAGCGGCTTCTTGTACTCGTATATTTCGATCAAGGATACGGCGAAGAAGCTCTCGAAGTGCCGGCTCAAAGTAACGAGAACAGGATTCTTGGTCATCGCATTGTGAGAGAAGCCATGAAGAGAATCGACTGATCGTCCAGCAGCTGATATATCGAATATATACATTCGGGCTCGATAAATTTGTTACAAGAAAAGGGACCAGTACTGATAAATGCGATGTCAAGTCGTTCATGCCACCTGTTTTGTAATTGTATGTACGTGTTAAATTGACCAAGTCTTTTCTTTCTTTTTACCTTCTGCTGCAGCTCCCAAGGCCAGGATGCCGCTCTCGACCGTTTTCCATTGTTGGCTGTGAAATAAGGATTGATCGAGAAGAGGCAAAAGCACGATGACAACATGAGACTTGAAAGCCATGGTCAATGCTTCTAGTGAAGTCGCACTATACTTTCGCAATGTCCAAACAGAAAAGAATCCATCATCTTCGACATCATCTTCATTATTATCTTCAAGATCTTCCTCTTCGTCATCATCGTTATGTATCTGGATACCACTATGCTTGCGACGATACCTTGGAAGCAGCAACATCTGCTCTTCATCGCCTTCATCATAGTCACCAAAAGCGAGCAAATCCTCTTCGGTATATTCAAGTGACTTGAGAATGACAGGAATGACTCTGGGCAAATAAGGTATCAAGTAATGATGCAAATGCTCGATATTAGCAAACCGATTCCAAAACTCGGACGCTTCTAGTGCGATCTGGCTGTTTTCGGATTGATTGCAGTAAATCATGTACTCGATCAATTGCTCCAGATGCGGAAGGACATGATTCGTAAAGTTATCGAGCAACATGATAAAGGATCGGCAGACTTCTTGGCGTACTTGAACTGTTTCGTCTGAGGCAGCAAAGAAAAGAGATCGTAAGAAGGCATCCATGTGTTTCAATAGTGAAAATGACTTGTGAGGAATAGAATAACTGATGGCCGATATGGCCAGTACTCTGAATCGAGGGATAGGATGACTACTGAATGGGATCAATTTGTAAATGATTTGATCCAGCATAGACATATTTATGTCGTCATTCATATCCATCATGTTGTCCTCACATACTTTTTGAAGTGTATCTAATGCCATCTGAGATATATAAAAACAAGACGATAAGCTAAAGACAATAACATAGAACGAACAATACCTCTACAGCTAAGGGTTCAGGACTATCCAGTTTGTTGATCAATGTATGGATTGACTCTGGCCAGTTCAAGACCTGTCCTCGAACGACAATGGCCGTAATAACCGAGCCAATGGCTCTTCTGACTGTACTGTCTGGATCTGGATGGTCTAGAGCCTCTAGGCTCACTTGTTTAACATAGTTCAAAGTCACAAGAGGCATCAAATTGAAATGATTAAGCAAGTTGTTTTTCAGAGTTAAACCGGCTATGGCTCGAGTATAGCCATCTTCATGTGTCATTTTAACAAGGATATAGACTAGATATGAATTATATTCTGCGTATTCGTTAAATCGTAATATTCTCTGTCACACATATTGTAAGCCCAAAAGAAGATAATAAAGTATAGGAAAAGTACCTGTTGAAGTATGGCTTGTTCTTTGTTACTAGGGTTAATAGCATCTCGAAGAATAGTTAACAGTTGGCTCAGGTTGTTGCTTTCAGGTTGCCATGACATTAGGATGGGGGGAAAGGGGGAGATTACAGTGTTAAGAAACAAAAACATTCAAATTTATTGGATTGAATGAGGCCAGTGTAACCAAAACATTTACTTTCTAATGAACTTGCTCCGTGTTCAAGTAACGTTGAATGTATGCATAACTTTCACGTACGCTTTCGTCTTGTTCTTGCTCGTCATCTTGAGGTCGCCTATCTTGTGACATTCGTCCTTCATGAAGATAGTTACGCATGTAATCAAGTTCGATAAAAGTCAATGTATTGAAGAACGGTTCATTTTCATCATATGGAATTTCAGGCAAATCACCACGAGCGATGGAGCATTCTTTGAGTCCTAGTAACCTCAGATTCTGGCATCGATCTACGAGGATACGGATTCCGTTGGGTGTGAGCGAGGTGCAAAAGGAGATATCGAGGTTATGTAGATCAGGCAAATAGTTGGCAATCACCTCCAAGGTGCTATCTGTAATAGCACATTCGAGTAAAAAGAGTCCACGAATACGGGTGTGTGTCTTTAAGAATGGTATGATGGCGTCATCATCGATGACGGCATTCCCTGTGATGGAAAAGTCCTGCAGTTGAGGCAATGCGCCTGTAAGACGGTGAAGAAAGTCAGAAGATATGGCATCGCAACAGATAAGAGTCAGATGAGTCAAGTGTGTAAATGAGCAAAGGTCGATCGCTGTGTCGCTGGCCGTCAACCACTTACAGCCTGAGAGGTCCAGATACTCAATTGCACATTCGGCAAACGGCAATAAGGTCATCGGTGTCAGGTTGGGACAGGCTGCCAGAGTGAGCCTTTGTAGCTGCTGGCATTTGCCAAGGTAATGAGCTGATCGGTAAGACATGGGCGAACCGACGATGAGCAGAGTTCTGAGCTGCTTACAGTATTTTGAGATGGGTATTATGCTCTTGTCCGTCAGCTGCTCGGCTTGTCTTATCTCAAGGACTTCGAGGTTGGGTATCAGTTGTAAAAGACTCAACAGTTCCTCATCATGGATACTGATTGTGTAATCTAGTTTTAACATTCGTATGTAATCACCTCTTTGATGTTTAGAATGATTTAAACATTTGATCAATTGATGAAGTGAATAGGTCGTAGGCAGTGTGGGCTCCCTCCATAGTTCAGGTATTGAGGCTGAATGAAACTCTTTATTCACAAATACACAGTTATATTTTTCTGGTTGTTTAAGCAAACTGCAAATTAAGGATACAATTTCCCTGGGTAAATCTTCTATTGTAGTCATAAATGTACAGGAAAGTAAAGTTGCACCATGGCGCGCTGACCCATTTTAAAGAATAAATGCTGTCACAACAACCAATCAGATGCCGCTTTTCAAAAAGCATTGTCGCACGAGCCCTGGGGTCTTTTAGGGATGCATTATTTTCAGAATAACACATTCAGCCCTTACATTCATTGGTGTATACCTCTCTGGTTATCTCCACTAAACTCTACACACATATCATTTGTTTACAGCTTGAATGCGGTTTGACCATCAATCGCTTTATAAGTGCTCGACTACATGCTCTTGAGGAAATGCAGGACACTTGTAATAAAATGATTTACAATGTTCGGATAAATCGTGCACTAAAGTGATACTCTACCTTGCTTGGTTACCTATCATGTCAAAAAGGGTTAGCGCCCCCACAGGAACAATTTCTATTTTGTCATTCTGATGTTGTCGATACTAAATGCAAAAGAAAACAATCAAAATTGCATGAATGACAAGCTTGTCCATTTACTTGCCTTTGAGTTTTCAGAATGTGCATTTTTTATGGCAATTGTTGAAAGACGCGAGGAAAGGCTTGCTCAGTCTCAGACTGCAGATAGGAGCAGTGAAGAAAAGAACAAAGAGTTCCTGAATTCAACATTGGGAAGAAACCAGCAAGAATTTTACGATAACTGTGTTTTTCTAAATAAACTTACTCTTCATAATAACATGAAACATAACAAAGCGTGATCAAAGAAGAGTTCATTTATAGTGGGGCAAATTGCTCAAAACAAGCTACTACCGTGAGTATAATTTCTGCACAACTAAATTATCAAAGATCGTATCAATGAATTACCAGACGTGAGGCAAATGCTACGATTTCCCTTTGAGGTTTTGTAATTTGTTCGATTCGAACAATCTCAATAAAGTGTAGACAGAATGTCTAATCCAGTCCGAAGAAGTACTGAATGTTTAATTAGAAATGGAAGATAAGTACACAATAACTTCCAATTGTGTCTTTTTATTTGCGTAAAATAAGAAGCGAAGAAATGTATACCGATATGCATTATCAGGGAGGACAAAAACCATGGACTGACCTGAGTTATCACTCAAGCTTTCTCAGTTCCCTGCGAATTGTTTTCTCAGAGGCTTTCGTGCTGATCAACTGGCTAATCTCTTCAAGAGTAACACAGCTATTTGCACGTACTACTCTCCCCAGCTCTCTTCTTTTCCTATCGTTGAAAAGAGGCGGTCTTCCAGATCTAGACTTCGTCTCTGCAGTTCCATTTTTCTTCCATTGTTGGTAAACTCGACGTATAGTTCTTTCTGGAATGTTTTCTTCAATGACAATTTGTGCTGCCAAAATGCCTTCGCAGTGTCTAGCAACAATTTTTTTCTTTTTGAGACAAAGTTAAATGAGCCATTTTATGTGTTTAAAAGAGAAAAATATAATAATGAAAAGAAAATGTATTGTGTACCTCAAAAGAGCTTTTCCTGGGTACATATCCGTTCTCCGACCAATTCCGGCCCGGAATCCAATGCCCTTGGAACAAAGGCGCTCTACTGGACCTACATGCAATAGCAGCAGTAACCAGCAACAGCTTTGGGGGGGAGATGCCATACTAATTGAGAGTGTTGCTGCAAAATAAGCATCCTTCCTTTTTCCCTTCCATTCCAAGGTAATCCATCACCACCAGACAACATAAAAGAAATCAACGATGATTGATGAATGAATTAACAACAAGAGAGAACAGATGGAACTGATACTTCATATTAGATATCATGGGTGCCTACAAATATTTGGAAGAGCTCGCTAGAAAGAAGCAATCTGATGTTTCCCGCTTCTTGCTCCGTGTTCGTTGTTGGGAATACAGGTACGAGAGAACACAGATTGGGAGTAGATTTAAGACTAATGACCCATTAGACAATTGAACGTCATCCACCGTGCTTCTCGTCCTTCTCGCCCTGACAAGGCTCGTCGTTTGGGCTACAAGGCCAAGCAAGGTTACGTTATCTACCGTATCCGTGTCCGTCGCGGTGGTCGTAAGAGACCTGTTCCCAAGGGTGCCACTTACGGTAAGCCTGTCAACGAAGGTGTTAACCAATTGAAGTATCAACGTTCCCTCCGTTCCACCGCTGAGGAACGTGTTGGTCGCAAGTGCCGTAACCTCCGTGTGCTCAACTCTTACTGGATCAACCAAGATGCCACCTACAAGTACTACGAAGTCATCCTCGTTGACCCCTCTCACAAGGCTATCCGTAACGACCCTCGTATCAACTGGATCGTCAACCCCGTCCACAAGCGTCGTGAAGCCCGTGGCTTGACTGCCATCGGTAAGAAGTCTCGTGGTCACCAAAAGGGACACAGATTCAACAACACCAAGGGTTCCGGTCGTCGTGCCACCTGGAAGCGTCGCAACACTCTTTCTCTTCGTCGCTACCGTTAAATCATTTCTGCTTAATAAAACTTTATTTGTTTGGCTCATTATCACGTGTCAGTGCATAGATGGCGGAGGAAAAGGAGAGTAAGGGAGGCAGACACAAAAAGGAAAAAGAAGAACCTTCACCCCCTTTCTTTCTTTTCTTTCTTTTTTATTTTTTGCGTAAATGATTGACGTACCAAAACTTGAAACTATCGAGATCACCTTGTTTGACACGGGTGTTGTAGAAATTGCACATAATAGACCTAAACGTTATAACGCACTTTCACCTCAGTCTTATAAAGTATTTGTGATATATACATGTCAAAGCCTATATAATAAACTTTGATTAGGATTGGTTGACAGCATTACAGTGGGCAGCTAAGGAAGATGCTGTCAAGGTGACTGTCTTGACTGGACGTGGCAAGTATTATTCGTCCGGACAAGAGTTGGTCCTGACTGATGCAGATGAAGAGGAATTGGATCGTAGAAGAGCTACAACACAGTAATGATTGTTTGGGATAAAGGAGTGTATGTGTATACTAAAAGCAACCCTAGAAATGTTGTTTCCGAGATGATTCGATTCCCTAAACTCCTCATTGGTGCAGTGAATGGTATTTACATATTAATGAAATATATATATATATATATATATATCCCAAACTGAATATGATTTTAGGACCAAGCATTGGCTTTGGCACAACAACCCTAGCCCTATGCGATGTTGTTTATTCAACCCCTGAGGCCACATTCAGCACACCCTTTATGAAGCTTGGTAAGCTTATATAAAAAGTACACTAGTCTCTCCCTTTTTAACTTTTTTCTTTTTAATTGTAGGTTTCTGTGCTGAAGGATGTTCTTCTGTCTTATTTCCAAGGTAATCACGTGTGTGTGCGCGCTATGATATGGGAAAAAATAATACTGAATCTTGACTAGAATTATGGGTTCATCTAGAGCCAATGAAATGCTTGTAAGCGAAGTAGTACAAAATAAACAAGTTAATCATAACCCCAATCCAGCTTCTAGGTAGAACTTTTACAGCCAAAGAAATGGTTGACTGTGGATTCGTGAGCCGACTGATTGAATCTGAGAGCTTTCGACAAAAAGTCCTTGAAATTGCTAATGAGGCAGCACAATTCTCGGTAGAGGCTGTGAAAACGACCAAACAATTGATACGCGGCGTTGATATCAAACTGCTCGAACAAGTCAATGCAGAGGAGATCAAAGCATTAAAGGGGCGAATGGAAAGCCCTGATTCGCTCGAAAGTATTATGAAATTTATAGGTAAATAGAAACGAAAAAGAAAGGATTACAAAGTAACATTTGTTGTACAGAAGAAACAAAGAGAAAGAAGAAGAATAAGGCCAAATTATGATCCTGTTACACATTCACAGTAAAGCGGGCTCATGTATTCCAGAACAATTGATTGGTTCGTAATTGACTTATCCCCTTTGAATCTGTATCACCTCCTTTTTCTATATAAAAAATAAGTTTTTTTTTTCTCTATCTTTCTCTCCATTTCTCTATCTCTTTTTTTTAAAATACAAAATGAAGTTTGCTATTGTCGGATTGATGGCTTTATCTCTTGTCTCTGCACAGAATGTTACTTCTGATGCTGCATCCTCTGTTGTTGTGGCAACTACGACAACCATCACACCAACATCGACTACAACATCAAATTGTGCTGTTCAGAGCGTGTAAGACATTGGTTCTTTTTGTAGGAATTAAAGACTTACTTTATATCAATAGCTTTGACTTGTGCTTAAGTAACCAAGACGACTATATCAAGAGATGTCAACCTCAAGGTAAATAAAATAAAATAAAATGATGAGGTTTGATCTTTTAATAACTTGTTTAGATTATGCCTGTTTGTGTACTGTAAGCATCCAAAAAGAAAAAGAGGGAGTCGAAACTGATTACATGTACTTTATAGACAAATAAGCAAAAGCTATCTTGCTGGGTGAATTGCCCCAATGATTCAGGCAAAGGCACACAAGAAGGAATAGTTCAAGAAATTTGTTCAATGCCTGGTGCCAACGTGTAAGTAGCCTGATGATCAAATGATATTTATACCCTAAATGTTTAAATAGATCTGTCACTCCATGGTCTAGCTCTGCAGCTCCCACTTCTACAAACATTGTTGCCAGCAGCAGTATTCCTGCCTCCTCTTCAATCGCATCTGCAACCCCTACAAAAGCAGCTTCTGGTTCTTCTGCTTTAGATATCGGAAATACTGCCTTTGCTCTTATCGGTGCTGCTATTGTTTACATGATCTTCTAATACTCTTTCTTTTTGCTCTCTTAATAATAATTTTAATCATTAAAACTACTTGTTAATCTATGCGATACATTACAGCCCTTCTCTCTCTCTCATACGCGTTTGTGTATATTCATGTATGCATGACAATCCTTTTTTGTTGTTGCTGGCTGCGGTGTATGGTTGAAAATCCATTGTATGTAAAATATACAAGTTTTTTTTTGAACAACAGTTACCTTGAGAAAAAGTCTTTAAGCATAAGTAGGGATTACACAAAAGAAATAAAATTTTAATACGACCAGGGATACAATAGCAGAGAGATACTCAGCAAAAGAGGTGCCATCTTGTTTACTCGATCAATAATATTAGTTGCTTTGACTTGTAATTTAAGCTTGTTAAACTAGCATGAAACAGAAGTAATAAACTTAATACAGTCTTCATACGAGAGGAAGGTTAACCAACAAATCAATGCTCTTTATCTCAAGTCCTCTGCCTTTTTGTTATTATCCTTGATAATTTGTTTAGGTGTCACAGAAGAAACCGTCGTTCAAACCGGCTGCATAAGTAAAAATAAAATCTAATTTTACATTTTTTTGTTGAAATGATAAAGCCTCTATTCTCTCCAGCGACTTGATTATACAAGAATGACATTCAGAGCTAAAAGACAGAAAGAAAATTAGACTACTTTCCTGTTCAATTTGCATTATGGATGTCAACCCTCACTCTTCTCTGCCAATACCTCGCCAAAACAATGTTAAAAATGACAAATTTAGCAAATTTATTTAAGATTTATTACCGATATATTGTAACTTCCCTTTGATTTTTTTTTTTTCAAGATCCATTATATCAAGTACCTAATTCATAAACTTAACAAACTTAGGCAGTTGTTGTATATTTTGACGCTGGCTTATTGCTGTCAGCGACATTTTCAATCTCTTGTACTAATCGGTGCCCCGCTGTTGAATTTTAAACGCAAATCACTTTAAATAGTGCAATATTCCTTATTTGTTCAGAGAGACGGAAAAAAATATGCTAAAAATATACTTTATTATTATTATTATTACACTCTCAACTTCTTTTTCATGCCTTTCCAGAAGGCACTTTGGTCCTTTGGATGAACCTCCTGATCTAACCAATCCTTTGATTCTATCTTTTTTTGTATTTCATCATAATCACTTGGTTTCCAAACAGCATTTTGTAAATCATCAATTTCTTTAGACACGGATAATCTTGCTTGTAATTGATCTGTAAACTCCTTATAGTACATTGCATCCGATATTTCTTTATCCAATTCATGTAAACTTGAAAATGACTGAGGTCCACCCACCGCATCGACCGACATGTGTTTGTATACAGGCAGTCGGGAGGACGACGACGTGCTCTCGGTCACAGCTGACCTGGGTCTAAATGAGGTATTTGATGACTCGACAGGTATTGGTGGTAGAGGTGCCAAAGGGGGAGGTGATGCAGGAGGGAGTGCTGCGCCTTTCCAACGAGCAATATGCGACCGTCTTCTTTGTTGCGAGCTTCTAGAGGCGATGGACGAACGAGTGGATGTGCGGTCAGTGTATTCTTCTTCTTCATCTTGTTTATCTGAAGCTATGCTTGATGCCGAAATGACACTTTCGCTTTTTCTACTTGGATACATTTGTTTTATCTTTTGTTCGTACATTTTATTGACGACTTCATCTTTTTCTTTCAGCTGGTTCATCAGTGTCTCCACCTTGGCCTCAATATACATTGATTGTGACTGACATTGTCTCTTAAGTTCTTTTGCCGACTGCTCCATGTCCTCCATCTTGGCTTCACTTTCTTCTAGCCTATCACTAACCGAGACGACCATCATCTCATGCTCATCCTTGGCTGTATTTAGCTCTTCAAGTATCTGTCGTAAATCGATTATTTCTCGTTGTACGTCTCGAATATCGATCATGTCGTTTACAGACTGTTGTGCTCTTAGTGTTTGGTTTTCTTCAGTCAAATATTCGATTTGTTCTGATAGCTGTTCAATAAGAGCGCCTTGCATCGTCAACAGCTGACTCTGTTGTTCACTCCGTGACTTGACTGTGCTCAGTTCCTTGAGTGTATCTTCATATTTGTCCTGAAGCTCAGCAAGTTGTCTCTTTTCAGAACTGGGTATCGTGTCAGTAATAGGTATCATATGATGTGGTAACTTTGCATTAAAATCCGATTTTCTGCGTACAGTTGGGTTAAAGGTAGATTCTTTATCTTGTGAGCCAGAGGATGTTGACCGAGAACGGCTGTCTGCTAATTTTTTAGGTTGTGGTTGTTGTTGTTCAGTGGGTGTAGCGTTTGGGTCCTCAAAGGCTTTATTTAGTACAGAGACGACAGCTAAACTCTTGATACGTTGTAGTTCTTTATCAACATGGCGTTGAGTAATTGATTGCTTTTTCGTACGCCACCTTTCGTTTGTTCCTGAAGAAGAGTCCATAATAAAATTATATAAAAGAGAGAGAGAGAGAGAAAAGAAAAACGAGATTCGGAGTTGTTGTTGTTAATAACAACAACAGCACAATGGTTTAACCTAAACGAAGACCAATTAAATTTATTTGTCGACGAGGTGATTTTTTTTTTTTTGTTCGAGAGTCTGTTTTATATGATGATTATGCCAACTCTAATAAATGAATTTAATTTAAAGCCTCCCTTTTTCGGTGGACTTGCATGTCTCCAGCTGCAGCTACATTTGACAACATATTATTTTTTTTTTATGTATTTGAAATAGGTGTATGCTTCCGCACGATAAGAGTATCATTCATTGCTTGGATTTAATAGTCATAATGAGGACCTTAAAAAATGTCTCAATTTCATTATGTATCTGTTGTTTACGAGATCCATGAATACGCTATTTATATATAACAAAATGGTTTCGTTGGATCATCTTTGTAGCACATTTCAGTGTTTATGCCTGTTGTATGCAAAGAAAGATTCTTAATAAAAAAATAATGAACATTATTAAATGAGAATTTTATGGTTATCAATGTTATTCTTATCAGGTTAAAAGAAAGCATTCTCCACTATAAGATACATATCATGCCCTCTGTCATTCTCAGTAATTATTTGGCTTTTTGGCTTTGTTGTATGGATGGTAGGACATGCAAATGTTTAAGTGTGATTGTTTACCATAAAGATCGACAAAATGATTGAAGCTTAGCGATAGAAAAGTAAAGCAATAAAGTTAATTGATCTAAATCTGCCTTCAATCTCAAGTTAAACAAGAGAGAGCTTCCCCTCCTCAGGATCGTCATTTGCTTTATTGGGTGGTTCAATAAGGTTTTACTTTGTGTCAATAAAGAAAAAAAGAAAAAAAAAAAAAAGGGGAGAAATGGCGCTATTCATTTATGTAGCAGTAAATTACATACATGCTCAATGTTTATCTTTAATGTGATACATATACATAGGAAAAGCTTCTTATTGTCCATGTATGTCCTTTTGTAGTCTATTCTCCCCTTCATGACTGTGTATATGTATATATATGTATATATGAAAAAGAGAAAGAAATACGTCTTATACACTTGCAAAAGAAAAAAAAAGATTTTCTTTTTTTATCTTTCTTTCATTCATGAAAAAGTTTCGTATCAAAAAAGAGCCGTTCAGTCGAACAGGCTTTTTTTTCACCTTTTTAGGTTTTCTACTCATCTTGTTATGTTTAATTGGCTGTCAGACACCTGGATCAAAGAGTCTTTATTTTGTTAAAGTAACAGATGCACCCAGTTATAAAGGAACGCCCATGTCGGCTTATTATGGCTGGAGAGGATATTGTATTGACGATGGACAAACAAACTGCTATGGTCATGACGTTCTTGTAGTGCCATTAGGTATACATCTTTATAATCATGACCATCATCTCATTCTTCCCTTGATTAGATGTCTCCATCAGCAACAGTCTCAACATCACTTATCCCCGACTATTTACCGATGCCATCAGCCCAGATACAGATTTGAATCCTGGAGCAGCACCCAACCCAGCACATGATCCCAAGATATTTCCAGCAGCTGTACTCTGTTTGCTCTGTAGTGGTGTCTCTCTCTTCTTGGGAATTTGGAAGTGGTATCAACCTCATAAATATGCTGATCAACACTATACACGTGGCTTCTTGGCAGCCTCATCCGCTGTACTTGCTCTCTTATTGATCGCTCTCAGCTCAGTTATGTATCAGAATGCTGTCTATGAGCTCAATGTGATGTATCCCAATTTGGTTGCAAGTGAAGGACCAAGTATGATCATGGTGGGTGTTGCCTTTGGCTCATTCTTTATAGCCTCTATTGGATTACTCAGAGGCGTACTTAATGCAGACATGAGTGCAGAAGGTTATAATGCTATTTAGTTTTTTCTTTTTATTAAATTTGTAAATAAACATGCTGCTTTTTTTTTTAATAATAATAATAATAATATGTAAAAAATAGGACCTTTTTTCTTAATAGAATTCTTTATCACTTCTTATACGCTTTGGATTGTTATTCATGATTGTAGATGCTCTCTTTCTTGAGTTTTTGCCTTGTTCTTCAAGATGAGAAGAAGAAGGAGGAGGAGGTTCTGAGAGATATTAATATGGTGATCAATATATAAATATTTACACTTACCAAAGGTATTATTGTTATTATTATTATTGTTGTTGTTGTTGTTATTATTACTACTACTATTATAATACTTCACTTCGGGTGGTGGACTTGAAGGAAATCCAATCTGTCTTTGTTCTTCTGATTCCTCTTTTCCATCCATCAAAGTTCGACGTTGATAGACTGGAGTGAAATGAGAAGGATTATCATGTACATGATAAGGGGATTGATTTCTATTTAAGCGATAGTCGTGAGGATGGTTGATGAGGTACATACTACCATTTTCTGGATTATGGTTGTCATGATGATGATGATGATGATTATGATTCTCTGTAGGAGACAGTGCACGCATGGTCACTACATAAATAGTGTTGGTTTATATAAATATTTATTTGTTATTTACACTTACTTTCTTGATTGATACTAGGCAAATAATGCTGTTGAGGAGGTTTCCCCCAGTGTTGTAACTGATAGTCATTTTTGTAATAGCCTTTGGATGGCAGCATAAATGGCAAATTCGTATTTGTGGGCGCTGTTGTAGATGAAGAAGATGGTGGAGGGGGTATCGACAGAAAGATGGAGGGATCTTCAACAAAGAGAGGATAAAGAATATCAAATATTCTGAATTTTGTGGCTAAATCTTTAGCTCGACTAAAGGTGATCCTACAACATATAAAGTGTTATGAATCGTTTTTACAACTTGAGAAACTTACCAGACGCCCTTGAGGTGCATTGCTCCTACTTTAACAACCACGCGACCTTTTTCGTTCTTCAGGATGCCATCTCTTTTACCTCGAGACATACCAACGACATTGAGCAGTTTAGTGCCATTGATCATATCATTATCTAAAAGAGATGAGTCATTCTATTGATGTGCAGGAGACTAAAGGTTACCTTGACGACGAGCTACGCAAACACTCTTAGCGTCGACCTGGTAACATATCGTGCCTTCGTCTTCCCAGACGGTTGTAGTTAACTTGGGCCTCTGAGGGGGAGGCATGGTAAAGGACGTGTTATAATTATGATATCCGACTGCCTGAGGACGGGACGGGGGAGGTAGTGGCGAAGAGGAGTTCCAAGATAATCCTAAAGAGCTAGGAGTTTCATGTTGTCGATGATTGTCTTGTGTTGCATTATCATAAGGTCTGTTGTGAGAACTTTCTGATAAAGAAGACGAACGAAAGTCTGGAGAGGATATCATGTAGCTGTTGGTTGGGTTGGATGAAGAATATACACTATTCGGATAGATGCCTTCCATCTTTACATATACATTTAAATAGATAGATTTTATTAAGGATCAAATGGGTGGCAATATATAATAAACTTACATTTTTGAAATATATAAAATATGTAGAATGATTTAAAAAAAAAAAAGAGTAAGTAAAGAAAAAGAAAAAAAAAAAAGGGACAAAAGAAAAAAAAAGTTCTTTTTTTTCTGTTATAAGCAAAGTATAAATGTGTAAGTGGCAAAATATGTTTTTAATTGTTTACATGTATCTCTATGCTTTAATTGATTATCTGTCTATTTACTGCAGCGGGCATTACCTGCATATATTGAGGCCAACCTATTTACGGATGAGTTACCCGAGGGCTAAAGAAAAAAAAAATATATATTTTTTTTTATTTACCTTTTTAAACTATTTCTCCTTTCCCTTATAAAACGAAAGCATGAAATAAACATGGTTTCATAGATAGTGCAATTGTCGAGCCTTGTGATAGTATGTACATTTTTACCTCGTTTGACCAAAATAAATGCAATGCAAGGCAATGCTATGCGAACCAAAAAAACCAAAAAAAAAATATAAAACAGTTCTCTTATAAAAAGAAATATACGAAAATGACTAAAAGTACACGCATATGCAGGATGATGCATTAAACAACTAAACTAAAAAAAATTCTTTATTCAAGAACAAAAAAATGCAGGGGATGTTATTGAATACTTGTGATTTCCAAATGCTCTTTTAGTTCTTCCAGTTGCTCCTCTGTAACATCATTTTCAAATTCATCTTCATCGTCTTTTGTTTCTGGTTCAATGTCTCCCATCTTGACGAATATAAAGTTCATGATATCATCTATGCATTCTGTCAAGGTGAAATCTGCAATTTCCTGATCTATATTGATATATAAAAAGGGTGAGCCCTTTTTGTTTTTTTTTTACTTACATAGATGAAACCTTACTTGACGAAATGCATGTACAGCCAAATCTAGGATCAGTAATTATCCCTCCTTTTTCCTTTTGGCTCACAGTCCAATTGACACAGTTCTGTTAAAGTGGTTATTAAGCTACAATCAAAATATACATATATATATATATATTACATCAAATAACCATGTACGAAGACTAGTGTCCTTGATCATATCTCTCGAGTGAACACTGTTAGCCATAGCTGTACATATAAATCTATCCTTGTATTCATCAACTATATAAAGTAAGTTTAAATCGAATATACAAACATTCATGTGTAGAACTGTACAGTTTACATCTAGAGCTTGTGTTAACGCATGTCCTCCCCAGTCAAGCGTCAATGCAGCCAATTTCTGCGCCTTGGCATGTCTACGTTGTTTATGTGTTTAACAAACACAGCAGACGTATCACGTGTTTTAACTTGCCTTATAAAATGATCAAATACATAGCGACAATGTTCTTCAGGGCCTTCACTGCCTATTCTATGTATAAGCTTATGTTTTGTCTTTTGTTATTAGTATTTACCAGGCACAAGTGTAATGTTGACGCTATGTGGTTCTGGATATTCCTTGTAAATATTATTACACTGCATGTGGGAAATATTGACCTTGTCTTACCCATGCTCTGTTCTTATACCAGTAATTCCCGTTGGGATTGAAGATGATGACTTCATATCCTTTCTCTCTTACTCTTCTGGTTGTGTCCATCACGGATCCTGTCTGTTTAGTTTTGATATGAGTTTATCTATAATGCATGTCTCTTTTTTTTTTTAAAAAAAAATTCCTCACATAGATGTTTTCATCACACATCACTCTTCTACTCCATTGTCCAATTCTATTATAAAGTGTGTATGTAAGGATTATTTCTTGTTATTCATCATGATTTACCTTGTATTGTTGCCAGAAATAAAAAGAATCAATTTATCCGTGGTTGTTAAAGCATTAGGTCTAAAGTTCAATTAGTATAAATATTGGTCGTATACAGATATAGTCTACGTCATGTAAATATAAGAATGAGGATCCTTGGCTGGATCAGCATCGACAGGAATAATCTTTTTCTGGAAATTAAAAGGTTCCTCTACAAGTTTCTTTTCTACTTCTTCTCCAATGAGATCTAAACGAGTATTAGTACACTGCCTTTTTCTAATATCATTATTCTTACTGATAAATGCTTTATAACGTTGTTCATTATAAGTTCTGTCTTTGGGTAAATATTCAAATACATATGGCTCATCTATATGTCATTAGTACACATGTCGCGTCTTTTTTCTTTCTTTATTTACCAGTTGTCTTGCTTCTGATCTCTCCATTCTCTTTCAAGACATAACCAAAGCCTTCAAGCGTGTCTGGTATCTCGGGCTTTTTTTCTCTGACAACCTTTCTTCTTCTGTACATGTTTGAAATATTATTTGAATGGATAAAAGTAGTACATGTTGGCCAAATTAAGCTTTTTTTTTTGTATGACCTGCGCTGATTGATTATTATTCCATCGTCAAGTAATCAACTTAGTCCATGACTTTCTATATAACTTACACACACAGTCTAAAGACAGATTTATGCCCTTTTTTGAGACTTTCAAAAATGGAGACTTATTGTCGATGAGTCAACCGAGTTCTTTGTATTGCCGTCCTCTTTTGTCAGGCACATGTGTTCAAGGGGAGTGATCCTTTCACGTCCTTTCCGGGTAAAGGTGGAGTGTGAATTTGTCCTTCTCACTGGATCTCAAAAATCGATCTAACTTTTTTACTGGCGACTGTAACATACAGCAATCATGTCAAAACATAAATATTCTTCTTTAAAGAAAGAGAGAAAGAGAGAGAGAAAAAAAAAAAGAAAGAAAGTAGTCCTAAATACCAATCTATGTACCTACAAAAGTATCTTGTCATTTCATCACTCTCTTCTTGCTCTTTAATCAAATGTCTGTAATATATATATATATATATATATATTCATACATTATATATTTATATATGTATGTGTGTGTGCAACTTAAAACTGACAACATTTTTTTTTCCCCTTCTTTCTCTCTCTCTCTCTGTTTCTTTTTCTTTTATCATACCCTCTTTTATATATATATATATCACAGAGATACCCTTTTATATATAATACCAAATGTTGGATTCTGTAACGCCTTCACAAAGTGTCTCTATTACTTCTATTGCAGGACAACAGCAAGTACTCAATATACCCGAGAAAGACGAAATTTGGTCAAGTATTCTCAAAGACGTGGCTGCAACTAAAGTTGTGCCTACCAAAAATGTCTTGATTCTTGGTAATTCTTCAATATTTGTCTTATTTTATTTAATCTCTCATTTCTCCAAAAAGGTGAACCTGGTGTGGGTAAATCAACCTTGATTCATTACTTACGAAATGATCCTGGCCCACAACAGCCAAAAATGACAGTGGACGAGTCAGCACCTGTGAATAACAATATCAAAAGTCATTATACCCAAAATATCAAAACACCTATTGACTCTCAAGAGAAACGAAATGATTTGGCTTTGGGGTATTCGTTTATAGATGTCAAGGACGAAGAAAATGAAGGTAAATATGATATATATATATATATATATATATATATGCCTGGGCTAAATTATATCTCCATAGCCGTGGCAAGACTTGGCTGCTATCAACTGGGATTATCTTCCCCTGAATTTTTGCCACTCTTGAAATTTGCTATACGATCTGAAACAGTTGCAGATGCTTGTGTTCTCATCCTATTGGATTGGACACGTCCCTGGAAATTTATGGAAACTTTGATGCGTTGGATAAATGTCACGAATTATCTTGTGGATGAGATCTGTAAAGAGAATACAAATGGTGCTTGGAGTCAAGGCAAAGCCATGATGGATGAGCTAAGAGAGACATGTAAGTTAATCTTATAGGACCGCATATATTTATATTTTATAATGTAGTGGAACATTATTTACAAACATACACTGAGCCATCCAGTGGAATGATCTTGACAGCTTCTACTTCTACAAGTTCCATTGCAACAACCAACACGACCTTGACCAACCTGAATACAGCCGTATCTAATCATGCTGATCAAGTCGTCCTACCTTTGACCCAAGGTTGTCTAACTACTAACCTTGGTATACCTATCATTGTTGTTTGCTGCAAGGTATTTTTATATCATATATAAACATAACTCTTAAGTAAAAAAAAAAAAAAATTATAATAGAGTGACGCAATGAATGTATTGGAGCAAACACACGATTACAACGAAGATCAATTTGATTTCATCCAACAATGCTTACGATGTATTTGCATGAAATGTAAAAGAGAAAGAGAAATGAATATATACAAGCATGATTAACCCTATTTCTTTTAGATGGAGCCGCTTTATTCTATACCTCCAGTTACCAACCTCATACCTATCATCATCTTCGTGAATACATGTTGCATCGTTTATTGTCCAACAATAACAAAACATATCCATTCAATGTCAAAGCCCAAGTCATCGAACGTGAGACCGTCCTGGTACCTTCCGGATGGGATTCCTGGGGAAAGATTAAAGTACTAAGAGAGGGGTTTGATTGTGAAAGTCTGTCAGAAAGCTGGGATGAAAACATGGATGCCTTGGCAGATGGACATCAACCGGCAAATACATCAGGTGCCTTGGGTATCTATGAAGAAGCCATTCCTAATGACGATCTTGGTAATCAGGTAAAATAAGGAAATGAAATCATAAAAAAAAGTGCTTATTCTGCTGTTTGACAGCCTCAACATATCTCTGCTGTCACTGTCTGTGAAGATGAACAAGTATTTTATGAGAGACACTTTGAAACGCTTCAAAAGACAAATGATAACATGCGCAAAAACAGTAGTAAACCTGGTCTAGTCGGTCCTATTGGTGTCACTTCTGCAGCGATTGATCTAACGCGAATTGATACCAACAAAAACGTAAAATATATTGATATAGTGTGTGAACATATGCTTATTTACTTTATCAATTCAGGAGTTTGGTTTAGACAAGAGTTTGCTTAAAAGTATAACATCAACCAATGGTACATCTACAAATGGAAGTACGACCCCTACGTCAACAGTTGCATCCAATACAATACCCTCACCTGTAGCGGCTGCCACTGCACAAAATGGTCCCTCACACGAAATCATTGCCAATTTCTTCCAATCGCTTTTAACCAAAAAGGGGCCTTCTGGTGGAGCTGCCTCACCTACGGCGTCTCCTCTACTCAGTGGTTTACCGCAGTCTAATGGCCGTGAAGAATCTCACAGACGACCTACGATCAGTAGAAAAGATGTACATAAAGAGTTGGATCGAATGAGACAGTATACTTGATGAATAAACCGTGATTTTATGTGTAAAGTATGATTTGTTAATGTTTCCATAAATTGTATTGAAGCTCTTTTCGAGGTTTTGATATTTCATCCAAGACGATCTTCATTACGTCTTGTTCTACTTTTTCTATACTTGAACTTGCATCAATAAACTATTCTGGGTGATTAGCCTTCGCATATAAAGGAAATGAGATGCTATTACCTTCCAACTATTATCCTTTAGCTTTCTGAACTCGGTTCGGACTTTAATCTGCAAGTCTCTCTTCTCATATCGCTCTTCTCCAAATCCTCCTCTCTTCTCTGCCTCATTGATCGACAAGTCCAAAAACAAGACGAGATCTGGTGAAAGAAGACCAATATCAGGATGCTTACACCAATCAAAGTCCAATCCTTTTGCGACTGAGAAGGCAACACCTGAATAAGCATATCGATCGATCACGAGGGTTTTGCCAGCTAAGAGTTTCTCTGAAATAGATTTCCTGCAAAAAAAAAAGAGAGACAATTGCTTAGAGAAACGCATTTCCTTTTTGGTATCATCTATTATTTACATGGCTTCCCAACGGTTTGCAGAAAATAACAAATGGATAGCGTGGTCATCAAGGTCGCTTTTCTGTCTCAGATAGCTGTCAATCATTTTTCCAGTCTGAGTTGTTCTATCTGTTCAAATACAAGGTCAGGACATTACAAAACATGACTAGATGTCTATTACCTGGAAATTTGATAAGTTCAGAATCTATATTACGAGATTTCAAGTTGTGAACAAGTAGTTCACATTGTGTTGATTTGCCTGAACGGTCGCATCCTTCAACTACAATCATCAATCCTCGTGCCATCGTCTTAAACTGTTTAAGAAAAAATTTGTTGCAGGAAAGAATTGGCATTAAATATTCGCGTCACTGCATGTCTTTTTTTTTTTGTGCATAAAAGACAAGGGGGATGTTTATACATGGCATAAAATGCAAGTTGCATTAAATCCAATAGTTACTTTAATATCCGCTAGGACACATCCTCTCAACTGTCGCGTTTCTTTAATGTGTATATAAAGTAGCCAAGAGTTACCTGACGCATTAAAGCTGAAATACTTTATTCTCTGGTTGCCTATTGTTCTTGATGCTTCCTTCCTCCCATTATTAGTCAGCAAATTAAGCCGTACGTTCTTGGAAAACACTACATGCACGAAAAAATTCACGAATGAATTAGCTAATTTTTTCGTGCATATAGGAAAGGGTACACTACGCGCACGAGGAAATTTACGAGAAGGCTAATGCTACGGACGCTTCCTTGAGGGCACTACATCTAGCGTCACTTTACAACTTGACATTACAAAATACGCTATCTGACCCAAGACTATCCAGTGGAATATTCTTTATAATTACACTTGAATGATTTTGGTTCTTTATTGATCAAACTGACAACATAAAAAGATTAAATACAGCAATGACCACATTTCTTTTTTATCTCTTTAAAAGACAAAATTCATATTCTACATCAAGGAACATGGAAAGACATCTGCTCTTTGAACAAGCTTGTGACGCTGCACATTGAAAAGGTTGGTTGACGATATTACAGGTTGTGTCTGTAGTGGATTTTCTTGTGTGTGTAATATACACTTTCTTATATGCACAAAAAATTTGCTAATTCATTCTTTCGTGAATTTTTTTCGTGCATGTAGTGTTTCCTTATCGATTAGAGTAGAATTAAATAATACCACCGCTTTACCTTTCGTGTGTGAAATCGAGGGCCCAAAATACATGAGAAACTTGCCTGCTGATGATTGTCAAAGTCCTGATTTCATTAAACTTTGCAGCATAATGAAAGACGAGTTAGATCGCATACATACTACTCTTGAGCGTAATGTTGTCTTTGATATGCTTGTAGAAGGTAATGACCAAGTTTTAAGAACGTGATGCCTACATATAAATCTGACCTTATTTATTCAGGTTGTCATGCCAAAATATTCTCTATAGACTTATTGTACTTTAAAACGTATAGACTTTTGACAATTAGCAAGTTTTATTTTCCAAGAAGCATCCATGATGTTCATTCTTTAATTCCTTGTTTTCGACGTTTAGATAATTTTAAGGTTCGTAAACATGGTTTGTTTCTTTACCATTGTTCATTAATTTTACTTTGGTGAACGCTACATGCACCAGAAAATATACCAGAAAATAAGCTAAATAATGTAAATATGAATTTATCATAAGTGGTCTTTTTGATCAACTGACAACATAAAATTAGAATAAATAAAAACAATACTTCTTTTTATCTCTTCCTTCCTGAAAAGAAACGAAAACAAGATGGTTGAATAGTTTTGTTGGAAGGCATCATAGGTAATGGATAGAGGTGGCGCCTGTAGAGTCAGTCTAACTTCTGGTGTATTTTCTGATGTATGTAGTGTTTTCCTTTTACTTCAATTGAAAAGATTCTCTTTGAATTCGGAGAAATACAGCTCCAACAACTATCTCTTTCCCCTTGTAGAAAGCCAAATAATAATATAGTCAGCTTCCGTTCACCACAGAGGTGAAAAACTAGGCCGTTCTGCTTTTTCTTCTTTTTTTTTATTGTGTCATCTTTTCATTGTACAATGCAAATAATCATACCTTGTTTTTTAAATATAAAAATTCAATTGAGGAAAAGCGATATTGCACAGCTTTGAAAATGAATACTATCCAAATGAACGCATCTCTAAGAAAACAAAAGAGGAAACTCCGTATCAAAAATCCAACCTTTCAAAAATGATACAGCTTTAAACCATATTGTAAAGTTTATGGGATCGATCATGGATGTGATGGACAACAATGATGTGAAAGAATAATATTATTTTGTATAACTATAAAACAAAACCATTGTCGTTTTGGCGTGGGTGATATAAACTTTCAAAGGTACAAACTACTACTCATGCGGGCATCCCTTTTCTTTTTAAGCCTATTGAAGAGTATTGACCTGAAATCAAGACAAAAGCCATTAGGAAAAGATGAGAGGACAAGACTATTGCTACAAAGGATCATTTTGGATCGGGCTAAACATTTTGAATCTAGTTGGGATAGATTTTTACAGAGGGGATATTGGCTTTAAACAATTTTAGTATGGCTGTCTCATTCCAATAATTTCATTCAAAATTAAAAAATTTCAACCATACCCATTAAGACTAAAATCCTGTACCGTAAACCAGAAGATAAGGTCGCCCAAATGAAGCATGCTCACATGCTTGCCAAATGTGCAATTGATGCACTGAAGCTACAACCAAGAACATTTAACTCACTTGAAGTCATTGAACGAGAAATGAAGCGGGTATGCACATTCGTGTGGACAAAAAATTACACTGTAAAATTTTCTCCTCAGCGCCATTTTCTTATTTGACAAGCAGAACGCTTTGTCTGGAGGAGTCATCTCTCATCATCTCCATAAACTGATGATGCGTGGTTGGAGTGCTCACATAGATCTGCCCCAGGAGAGAGTGCCAGTCTCTTGAAGCATGTACCCAAATTCAAGAACCAATCTTTTCTAACATTAAGTTACTGCCACTACAATTTGCTCCAAATGTTGTCGCTTTTCGCAGTTATTCTTGACGTCAGCTTTTTCCCAACACTGGGACACCTTTGTCCTAAACTAAAAGAACTCTAGCTAGATAATGTTAATGTTTTAGATGCCTCTATTGACTATACAATTATTGACATGCAAGACCTAAGGTTGCAAAGACTCAGCTTGATCACATCATCCTATTTTCGTGCAAGTGGACCATGACTGATAGTCGTAAAGACTCATAAATATGTGTACATCAAGCTAATAAAATGGCGTGTCTATAAAATATTTACTTATGAAGAAGCTACGGAAGAAGAAAGAAGTGGATGCTTTAATGACTGTTGCCGTATCTCTTGTTATGATATCGAAGAGCTCGTTTTTAATGATGAGAAAATAACAATCTATCCCGACAGCAATACCTCCGATATTGCCTCTAATGACGAAGACTAAACTAATTGTGTTTATATCACCTCCCCATTATCAGTTATTATAATAAACATCATTTACGTCATAATTTTATGCAGCTATAACATAGATATCAAGCTCTGTTTCTTTCTTATTCTTTTTCTCTCTTTCTAAACATGTCCGATTTACCACCGCATAAAGGCGAATTAACTCCCAAACTGCAAGAACAGTCTACACTGATAGATAGTTATCCAGACTACTCCAACCCATATGCATATCCACCCAACAATAATAACTCATCTATAGATCGCTACAGTAGTTCAACAACCGATCCACAGCTGCAAAAACTAAAGAGCTCCATTTGGAAAAAGGCAGGCCAGATACAATCAACCATTGGTAGTCTAGCTCAAATAGAATCATGGCGTCAGACTGGACAAAAGATAGAGGAGGAAGCAGAAAGAGAATATAGAGAGGCAGAGGAAAGGATGAACCACGGAGAACCGAGCAGGATCCATGGCGAATACAATCGTCTGATGGGTTTCATGTCTTATGCTGTAGGACATATCGCTGGAGATCCAGAAATGCAAGCACGGGGTGGACAAAGGAGTAGAGAAGGAGAAGAAGAGATTGACAAGAGCCAATATTAATAAAACTATGCAATTTATTTTGTCTTTTGTGAGCCTTTACTCTTGGAAGTTGCCTTTAAAAAGAATGCGGTAATGACCGAGACGCCAGCGACTAATACAGCAGCAGGTAGATATATCGAATACTCGTGAGGAGGGAAGTAGCCTTGAAGTGGGTTAGTTTCTTCTAAAAAAGGCTATATTCTGATGAGAAAAGGGAGGATATGAATTGCTTTCATCTTACAGTGATCAAGGCCCAAGTTGAGTAATAAATAAAGATGAAGGCTGCTGCCCCACAGGCTGATGCTCCAACAATCTTATCTGATGAACCCTGGCAAAAACATGTTAAGAGTACGCGTACATGCGTAATGTTGTTCATTTTACCATTATTCAATTATAAAAAGAAAGGTCGCAAATGGACGTTTCGTTCGGAACATGAAATTATACTTGAAGTCAAACGCTTGAATTAGCTTAAAAGGGGAATTAAGCATTGACTGAATATTATTTTTATTCATGGTAGAATAATCAATAAAGAGCCAAGTATACAGTCAGCACTCTGAAGAGAGAGGCCAATGATAATATCTATATACTTATAAAAATATACTCTTAGTTCCCAAGACAATAGCTTATAATGACAGAATCAACCACGAAATACGTAAGAATGGGTGTCAATACTGAAGGGGTAAGTGAAGTACGAGCCCCAAATTGAGACACAGCAATAGCGTTAGTAAAGAAGAAATTGACATATTCTCGGGTACATACCAGAACAGATTGTGGAGAGTGTAAAAAAAAAAATTAGCTTATTAATCTATGTTCTTTAATAAAACTTACCCAAAAGGTATTATAGCCGACGGCTATAGGCCTATCTATGTTTCTTTTTCAAAAAGTAGCGGCAAGGTGTTCAAATTCTGCAGTTTTGGAGGAACTGCGTTTTGGATCAAACTGAGGGAATGTAGCTCCAAAAAGAAGAGTTGCGAGGCCAGATAAGCCTATGGCCATAGCGCGTAAACTGTCACGAGCATGGATGGATTTTCCTGCGAGAACAGAAGGGCAATCCGGATTAACATATTGAAATGTGCCGCTCACAGCTTTCAGCTTGGTGTTTCCAGTAACTCGCAAAGGACGCTGGAGCTTCTTGAAGCAAAAAAAAGGCAAGTTTGCGAAGTGTTATGTTTGTTCGTAATACATATAGAAGTGTACAAACTGTTCTTCCTTGACTTCCATTGACCTCCATATTTCAAATGCCCTTTGATTGTGGAACCAACACAGTAGCCTCTATCACCAACAAA